>JASSUY010036021.1:0-10001 GCA_032466535.1 Forpus xanthops
TTTCCTGTAAGGGTGGTGAGGCACTGGAATGGGTTGCCCAGGGAAGTTGTGAATGCTCCATCGCTGGTGGTGTTCAATGCCGGGTTGGACATAGCCTTGGGTGACATGGTTTAGTGTAGGTGTCCCTGGCCATGGCAGGGATGTTGGAACTAGATGATATTAAGGTCCTTTCCAACCCTAATTATTCTATGATTTTAATGTATTGTTAATCCTAAAGAAAATAACCCACTGCATATATGTCCTGAACTCAACAGAGCTTCAGAAATGTCTCTTTTTTTTTGTGTTTGTGTGTTATAGATGTGTTGTTTTCTACAACATTTTTAACAGAGACTTGAAAAAACCCCAAGCCTATCCCTGATGTATCATTCTAAAGGTCAGACTGGCAGGTCTATACAAAAGATAGTGAACTACACAGCCCTTTTTTGTAAATGTGTCTGCATCTACATTGTTCTTTAGTATCTTCAGTCTTCCAGCACAGAGGAAGAACCAGGTTTGAAATCTCAGGTATCCACATGCCTATGCAATCCAGATGACTAGGCCAATAGAAGCCATCATTATAACTTCAAGATGAAGCAGAGCAAAAAAAGTGGCTAAATGCCAACCCTTGATTCACCTTCAATTTACCATCTGGCAAATCCTTCAGCTTCTGTTTATAGTGGGATGACAGCTAACTGTATTTGTCCATCACTCAGAAACTAACATATGATATTGTCCATGCCAACACTGGAGCAACACTAAAAAACGCAGTGATTAATGATCTTGTGAGTGGCTTTGCAGCTGCTGTCATTTAACAAACTATTTCCAGAGCTTTGCTGATAAGCCAAGGCACTGCTGATGCACAAGCCGAAACAGAACTCAAATAAATAAATAAATAAATAAATAAATAAATAAAGTAAGTGGTTATCTTTTTGAATTATGACAATTGAAGTGCAACAGGGGCCCAAGGGCTAAAGCAAAGTTTCTTTTAAAGATACAAATGTGCTCATCATTTATATTACAGTGCATATAGGGCATGAAGTATGTGTGCAACTATATGGGTCCATGTGCTCACATTAACAGGTACATGTGTTTCTTTAGAATATGTGTCAGTGAATACATATATATATTATAAAAACCTATCTCTAGCATGCACATGATAGACCTGCACAAACACATGCAAAACATATTGAAAGCAGCAAGTTAATGGCCTAGACTAGGAATGTTGTCAGTGTACTGATACTAGTTTAATCTCTTACACACACTGGCCACATAAATGTATTCCTAGAGCTAAAATCACCTTCCTTTAACTTCTTTATCATGCCTGGAAAAAGAGCATGCTAATTCCATTCAGTGCAGGGCTGAATCTCCTAGGATGGCAATCAAACTGCAAGGGGGAAAAGGGAAGCTTAAAACTTTTAAAAAATAAGCAGATTTTTACTTCCAATAACAAATACATCCTCAGAGATATATGCCTAACCTTGTATTTTGTTTTTATTTGCACGGCAGAAGCATTTAGGAGCATCAGCTATAGGCTGGGATTTCCTTTCACTGGATGTTCTACACAGACCAAATCCATTGTCTTTGACAAAAGAAGTCTGCACCCCAATCTTATCACCTGAAAAATTCAGGTTAGGTGATTCATAACATGTGACCACACATTACCAAGTCCAGATACACGTTTGGAAAAAGTTGATTATCATTATTTTTATACCAATTTCATTTCACACATTCACAGTACATGCTGTGTTATGGAATGTTAGAGTCCTGAATGTACTCTATTAGTTAAAAAGATGCTGTCACCAAATCATGACTCCTGTGTTTTATTTCCAACTCCACCACTAATGTATAGCATGACTCTGAATGGGTCATTTATTTGCCTATTGTAACCATTTGTCTAGCTGTAAAACATGCTGAGTGAATTGTGGTGAGGCTTAATGTCCAAATTGTCCATTTTCTCCCACAGGGACACAAGAAACTTCCTTCTATTTATATTACCACCGTTGCGCACCTGGTTCTCCTTACATGCAAAATATTACTGCCACTAACAGAACTTGACATTTAAAAAGCATTTCCTCATGAAAAGCATTTCCACACACTGTGTAGAAATACATTTTTACTCTTAAGAAAAAAGCTCATGCAGGCACTTACCAAGAAATTGTTAGCACATTGGCAGTCATGACAAAGAAGAACGGTGATAAGCTAGCAGTGATAAGCTGGTAAAAAGAAAAATAAAAAACTTTGTGAACTTGTGATATCACAAATGAAAACTGAAATAGTTTTGCTGAAATTATATTTCTGGATGTACAGTCACATTTTCTTTTCTTTTTTCCTTTGTTTTCTTAAGTGTTAGAAGCATTATGCACAGAAAGTCAATAGACAGGAGAAACCCAATGAGTCTATACTAAATGGTCCTGCCCAACCCTCCTCCCTATATAAGTAGAGACTACACTTAGGTATCTCCTTTCTCCTCTGGCCAGTGGGAGGCAGGCCAGAAACAGCAGAAGAAGACCCAACAGATAACACAACTTCAGTAGGTCTATATTACAAATCTCACTACACCAAGGCGTCCTGGGCAGAGAAACTAGGGGGAAATGCCTTTCTATTCTCTAGTACTGATCCAGAAACAACTAGATCCCAACATACAATGGTTTGTGGAGCTACTACATCTGCAGCCTGTGTGCAGTTTTAGACATCCTGTTGCCAGATGGACAATGTAAAATGGAAAAAGTGCAGGGAACAGTGACAGTCTTTAGGGGAGGGATTGATTCACAGCCAACAGTTAGAATAAGCAATGCTTGTGGGAAAGGAAGATTTGGTAGTGATTTACAAATACTGAGGAATGAATGGAACTATTTATGATAATGCAAAATTGCCCAAGGAAGAAGATGAAATTAAGAAACAAAACATTTAAACAATTACCAGCTAAGATTTCCTAATCGTTGTTTTTCTAGTTGACTCCCAGGAGAGAAGCAGAAACCTCATTCTGCATTCTGTTACTTGTTAAAACACTACATGTGCAGTTGGGAAGCAAATGCAATTTTACAGTAGATTGTCTGCACCAGAGCTTGCACTAACAGTTTGATAGTCAATACCCACTACATTTGTTATGTCTGCATTTTAAAAGGCAGGGTTTTGAACCTGCCTGGAGTGTTACCAGCGCAGGCTCATGAGCAGCAGTGGATGAAGAACGGATGGCTGTATGCCATTTCCCCAGCTCCACTCAAGAGTTACCTGGAGAGGGGACAATACTCTAAAGCTAGCAGTGAGACCAGGCAATGTCAGTAAATACCACACATGAGTTGTGGCGCTCAACCGGGACTATATGGTGAGTGCCTCCTTTGGCTTGTTTGGGGATGTTCTCTACTTTAGGGTGATTCAGGCATGCAGATTTCTTTTCTCTTCATAGATGTTGCCATAAATCACACCCTGACTGTTCTCCATTTGCCTACAGCACAGGCACCTTGCAGAAGGAATGATGTAAAACATGGACTTGATCCAGGAAGGATACCACAAGATTGCAGATCCTGCACAGCAATCAAATTGCTAGTATCAATAGAACCACAGACACATAATCTGATACAAACTTCATCTGACTTAAGTATTTGCACACTGCCTACCACAGTAGTGTACTACATGGACAAGGCTGTAAAGCTTGAAGCTAACAAAAAAGTGAACTCCCGCTCTAGGGGAAAATCAAAGATATGTATTTGCTCTACTACTATGGCCTTGCATGGACACATACAAGCGGGCATATGACTAAATAGATGCACTCAAAAGTGACTGTGAGAGGAGAAAGGCAAGTTACAAACAGAGTGTTATTCTTCAAAACTCAAGCAAATGATATTGCAACTGTTTACATTCAGGACACACCTTGGTTTGTCTCATAGTCATTTGCAGCTGGAGAGAGCTGACACCCACTCCAAACAGTGGAATTTAATGATTCAGGAGGTGACTCTTTCATGTACTGTACCTAAATACAGCTCCTAGGCTGGATATCAATTAGTTCAGATGTAGCGCTCTAAAGTACATCCACATCTTCTTCTTGCAGGTTGGATTGCCCCCTTACACACCCCGCAGCAGCTGCACTGACCTACAAGGAACTAGTTCTTATTTACATCAGTGTTAGTGATTGCAGAATTAACTGCACTGAGCTTATCTTAGGCTAATGTTAATTTGTTACATAAAAATAAACAACAATCATTACTGAGCATATAAACAGGAACTAATAAAGGATGGCACATGTGCTATCTGCAGAGCATTTTTTTCTTTAGCCTGTTCTCCTGAAAGAAACTGAAGTGCAGTATTTCAGAAGTGACACGAGTTGAAGTTAAATCACCCACTCCCTTGCAGAGTCCTGTTTATTAGAAACTTGAGAAGAGGCCAACAGCAGAGAAACAGGCATTAAGAACCCTCCAAAACACAGGCCTTATCAAACACAATACACCATTCTACTGCAATCATCCCAAACCTCTGCAAAAATGCAGGCTGCAGCCTTTTGGGCTATTACAGCAGAACACTGCTGTGTTTTTGAAAACTTATGTAAGAGACTCTCAGTGCCAAAGAGAAACAAAATGCGGGTTGGAGGAGCACATGAAGTAAGTGTGTGTAAGGACAAAACCCCACCACAAAACAAAAGGGAAGAACATTGCTAAAATGCCCACCTTCAATTGTTTATCTAAAAGAGGACTACATTTTAAAATGAACAGCACATTTTCCAGGAAGCTAACCATACAATTTGCTCCAGAGGAAGAACTGAAAGTCTAGGGACATAGTTCAGACGGTAGTTTTCCTTACTTTCCTGAAAGTACATTTCAGCATTTTCTGAAGTGTTTTTTAAGTGCATGTTTCACTTTAAAACAAACCACCTACATTGATGTTCTGAATGTTCTTTAAAAAAAACCCAAAACTATAACATGCTAAATGCCATAATCTCTCTTTCTTTACTTCAAAGGTCACAGTCATTCTCCCAGGCATTCAGATGCCTTAGGAAAAGGAATGAACTTGCAAGACAAAAGAAAGTAAGTAAAAGGACAAACTGAAGTTAATGATTTCCAAATAGATTTTGGTGCTGATTCTGTAAAAGTAGTACATGGAAAGGAAAATTTTAACTAGCTATAACCAGTTATATTTTGTATAGTTGTATTTTGTACAAAGGTCCACAAGATTTTGAAATAAGGTCATTAATTCTACCAAAAGATACAGACTGGATGGTTGGAGCCCAACACTTTTAGAAACAGGAACAGCTCCATAGACTCTGCCTATTTGCTTGTTTAAAGGAACTGTGACCAGGCAGTGCTGTAAAAGCTATTTTTAAAGACATTCTACTGTGAGCACTTCGACAAAACTGACGCTTTCAGTGATCAGGATAAACACTCAAGTGTAGCACCATCTAATGAAACTTTTTCATGTCAGCTGAAATGACTCCTGAGAAATCATTTCAAACCCTTCCTTGAATGAAAAAAAAACCCAAACGTAGAAAGATTGCTTCTTAAAATCAATCACTCTGAATGTAATGTGTCACTTCAAACAAGACCCATTTAAAGGAACACTTTATTAACACCTATTTGCCTCAACCTCAGCTATTCCTATAGTTCAGATTACTGAGTTATTTACAAATAATTTTATAAAAAGAGTCATGGCATTTCAGACTGTACTTGTTATCTCAGTCAAAAATAATTCTAGCTCTTTACAATGTATATCAGCATCAAATGAAGTAAGTGCATCCTTGCGATGGATACTTATCTGGGACAAGGTCAGTGCATAAGAGGAGAGCGGGCTCATCTCCACCCCTGGAGGACACAACCTGTAGAAGTTCATCCGTCTGGCACAACTTACTCTAGATGAAATGACTCTATGGTAATGCAGATAGCCTGCTTGAGCTTGGAGCTTCACAAGGAAGAACAAAGATTAGTGCAGCATCACCTCAATGACAGGGAGAATGCTGCAGGATTGCCAGAACAAAGATTGGGCCTGAATAGTTAGATAATGAAATAGAACAGATGTGACTTCTTTACATAAACAGTTCAGTTCAGGGAGTGAACAAGAGCCAGGAGAGAAAACAGAGGGCAAACCAGCCCTGTGGCTGGATTGTGTCACAAAGAATGGTCTTAAAACAGCAGTCCTTTTACAAGTTTATAACAGAAGTGGGGTAGGATCCACTTAGAAAGCGAGGGACAGTAGAGAAACAGACTCATTCATCACCTTACAACGTGGTCCCTAAAGAGGGAAACAAAGGTTGTGAGATTCCTGCTCCAGTTTCTGAATAGGAGTGACATACATATTTGAAGGAGATTCAGTGATATGAAAGACACGCTGAAACACTGAAACAGAAACAGATGAGGCTGAACTTGTGCCTTGTGACCACGGACATGTAAAAGCTCTAGGGTTTGTGCATCAGAGAATTCATGACCACCAAAGATAACCAACCAGAGGTGAAAACTTCTGGTATTTCTATCATCTGGGAACCAAAGATGGGCCTGGATGCCATACAACATCCTGCACACTATTTATACTGTCATTTACATTTAACAAACTGCTCTGAAAGACAACACAGTGCCCTACTTCAGTATCCAAAGAGAAGAAGGGAGTCAATTCCACACATCCAGAGTTTCTTTCTCTACAGGCTGAATTGTCAGCAACAAGAAAAAAAAATAGCCATTGCTGAAAGGCTGGGTAACAGACTGAGATTCATAAAGCAGAAATATCCTAATGTGTGGAAGAACTTGTTGCATATTAGGGACAACTCCAGCATATAAATCACCCTTGCATAGGCAAATAGGAGGCATAGGAAAGAATGTGTTTTCATGCACCTGCATTTGTAAATCTGCTTTAGTGATTTGTGAGTGGAGGAAGGTACTATTGCCATTAGCTTTAAAGAGCTCCCAAGGAACTGTGACAGACAGACCACTACACAGCTCCTGACATGAATGATCTCTCCTTTCTCCTAATCTCACTATGGTCAGACAAGAAAAAAACCTACAGAAGAGAAAGCAAAATTTGCTTCACAAAATTTGTGGTTTTTTTTAAATAGAACAACAACAAAAAAATAGAATTAGAAACTAATTTCGTTTTATAGATAAACAGATAAAAAATAAAGACTGCTTGGTGAATTCTTTGCTAAATGTCTTTAACAGTCAAGATCACTGCTGAGCCAACCTTCTCATTGGATCCATTACTTTGCCACATAACGTAAGAAAATTCTGGTAAATCTGACATGTGGCTTGAACAGAGAAGATGAGATCCTAAGGTTTACTGATCCTTCACACAGCAGAAACTTTGGTTCTGGGAGATACAGATATGCAGGGCTCTTCATTCTTTGCTACGTTGCTTTCTCCACTGATCATATTGTGGCTATCCCATAGCCTATATAGTGTCAATTCTTGATCAGTCCAAACCAGCAAGCACTGGCTAGGTAAATGTGTCATTCCTGACCAAGCTATCATTGATGCCTTCCATCCCTGACTTTATAATTACCTTAGAGAAAGATTTTCCCTTCCCTCCCCAACTTCACAATTATTTAGAGAAAGATTTTCAAGCTGCTAAAGCTGGCTGTAGATTTTGAATATCTGACATTTCTGAGGTGTTCAGGAACATGTTGTTTATACAGCCAAGAATGCCGATGAGGACATTTTCAAAATTTAGATTCTGATTTAATCTTCCTATCTGGAATGGAAAGATATGGAGGATTTAGTCCAGACATGACCACGATTTCTTATGTACAACTATACTTGTACATACCACATAAAAAGAACACTTCCTCTGATTCACTGTTAAACTGCTAGAAAGTTAAATGTCAGCTTTTGCTGTAAGTTAGCACAGAATACTTTAGAGAAGTTCTCCTTGGTTTGTGTACACAAAGCCAATCCTTATAACCTCGCTTTCCCAAACTGCCAAAACCTCTGTCCTTACAAAAAAGTGTATTTTTTCCAAAGACAGTGTTTTGAAATGGCTCATCGAGTTCACTCACTGTTCAAAATAGATCATCCTATTTATCGCCGGGTCATCTTCTCAAAACATCAGGAAAAAGCTTCTGATGTACGTAGCCTTTGTTTTCATTCTACTGGTGGAATTAAAGCAATGTCAAGCTTTTTATAGACATAATATTTGTTTTGTCCCTCTTCTGCATATTTCAACCAGCTGCTAAGACAATCATCAAAAATCGCCAGGGAAATGGATCACTGTTAGTGCCACTGAAAACAGCTACATTAAGATAATCCAGTAGTACTAAACAGGCAAAATTTACAGCAGACAAACACCAGTAACAACACATATTCTTTTATTTCTTGAAGGAGAGCCACTGGAATAATCTGATAGATTTCAGAGTGGCATCTCTTTTGTCTGTATGTTTACCTGAGAGTAAGCATTTGTTCATACATGCACACAAATGTAATGTTAGGTATGGAGATCTAGCAAAAATAAAACAAAACCCTTCAGAATGGGAAAAAAGGAACAGCTAATCTTTCAATGCCACCTTACATATTTGTAAATTCACGTGAATTTTCTAAGCTGTTAATACCATTCCTCCTTGTTTACATACATTTTTCATCTCAGCTGGACCACAGGCCATTTCTATCTAGCTCTCCTCTGCTTTGCTACATCCAAATTTAAGGCAACCAAAGATACTAGAAGGGTAACTTCTCTGCACCTTAATATGAATGCTATGATTCAGAAAGATCCAGCAACTACAGAAACAGATGATCAAGGCATTGACTGGAAGAGCCAAATACATGGAAGCACACCAAGGATTTGGATCTCCCATGTCTAAACCCTGACTAAAGTGGTCCAGAATGTACTGATGAGACTTTTTGAAATATTCCATCCTTAGACTGGTAAAGTAGGTGCTCATTGTGAAGTTTCACAAACTGCAGAAAGTCAGCAATGAAAAAAGAAGCACCAATGACCATCAGTAACTCACTGATTGTTGAAGGTTGGTGCAGTCACTGGAAACCTGCCACAAATCAGCAGAAAAAATCCCCTTTAAAAATGACAAATGTGGTACACATCCTCCCTCACAAGATGGAATGGGACTAGAACTAAACTACTAAGTACAACCAGATTTCTTATAAATAGGGCAGGAGAAAATGAAATAGAAAGAAAATATGAAGAAAAAAAAAAAGAATATACTATTTTTCTCCCATGGCCATCAATCAAAATAAAGCACCATTAGCAGCTGCAGATACTGTGCACAGGAGACCTCCTCCGTTCTGCACAGTATCTGAATGAATCTTGCATGCAGCACCAGACCAAAGTCAAACTAGCATTAACTGTTTAACTTCAAGTCAGCTTTGGAGATGATCTACTATGGAAATAAAAAGTTCCCTGGAAGCTTTAGAACATACTGCCCATTGCAATGAGAAGGTTTTTTGTGTAATCTGAGTCATTTCTAGAAGCTTAAAGTGCCAAAGCCAATGTCTCATTTAAAGAAATACAGGAAACATAGGCAAAATTTCTCTACCCAACTCTTCTGTAAAGCCTCATTCCCTTACATACTGTATCAATTCAACACATTGAAATGACTTGTGGAAGTTTTCAACTTTGTTATGAGGAAGTTCAACCATGATAAGTGCAATGTTCTACACCTTGGTTGGAGCAATCCCAGGCACAGCTACAGGTTGGGCAGAGAAGAGATTTAGAGCAGCCTTGAGGAGAAGGACTTGGGGGTCTTGGTCAATGAGAAAATGAACATGAGCCAGCAGTGTGCTCTTGCAGCCCAGAAAGCCAACCACATCCTGGGATGCATCAAAAGGAGTATGACCAGCAGAATGAGGGAGGTGATCCTACACCTCTACTCTCCTCTTGTGAGATCTCACTTGGAGTATTGTGTGAGGTTCTGGTGTCCTCAACACAAAAAGGACATGGAACTGTTGGAACAAGTCCAGAGGAGGGCCACAAAGGTGATCAGGGGAATGGAGCACCTCCTGTATGAAGACAGGATGAGAAAGTTGAGGCTGTTCAGCCTGGGGAAGAGAAGGCTGCGTGGAGACCTCATAGCAGCCTTCCAATATCTGAAGGGGGCCTATAGG
>JASSUY010036022.1:0-31246 GCA_032466535.1 Forpus xanthops
CCTCATCATCCTCGTGGCCCTCCTCTGGACTTGTTCCAACAGTTCCATGTCCTTTTTATCTTAAGGACACCAGAATTGCGCACAATATTCCAAGTGAGATCTCACGAGAGCAGAGTAGAGGGGCAGGATCACCTCCCTTGACCTGCTGGTCACATTCCTTTTGATGCAGCCCAGGATATGGTTGGCTTTCTGAGCTGGGAGTGCACACTGCCAGCTTATGTTCATTCTCTCATCGACCAACACCCTCAAGTCCTTCTTTGCAGGACTGCTCTGAATCTCATCTCTGCCCAACTGTAGCTGTGCCTGGGATTGCTTTGACCCAGGTGGAGGACCTTGCACTTGGTATGATTAAACTTCATGTGGTTGGCAACAGTCCACCTCACAAGCATGTCAAGGTCCCTCTGGATGGCATTCCTTCCCTCCATTATATCAACCAAGCCACAGAGCTTGGCGTCATCAGCAAACTTGCTGAGGGCGCACTCAATCCCACTGTACATGTCACTGACAAAGATGTTGAACAAGACCGGTCCCAACACCGATATCTGAGGGACACCATTCGTTACCGATCTCTAGCTGGACATTGAGCCATTGAGCACAACTCTTTGCGTGCGGCCATCCAGCCAGTTCTTTATCCACTGAGTGGTCCACCTATCAAATTGATGTCTCTCCAACTTAGAGACAAGGATGTCATGTGGGACAGTGTTGAAAGCTTTGCACAAGTCGAGGTAGATGACATCAACTGCTCTACCCCTGTCCATCAGTTCCGTAGCCCCATCATAGAAGGCCACCAAATTTGTCAGGCAGGATTCATAAGGAAGGGTAGCAAACAGGCTCTGGCTGAAAGCTTACAAGATATTCTGCATGGTTGGGGGAAAGGGGCAAAGGATTATTTGGGTTCAGATGATGTGCACAGACTGAGGACTCAACAGCACTCTGAAGCTCTGGGCCCCTGTGTGCTCTGCATGGGAGTTTAATGATCATTCTCCATTCTTGTGCATGCTGTAAGTTGTTACTCCAGCTGTCACACAGCTGTCACTTAGCTCTCTCCAGACCTTTTTTCTTAATTTGTCACTATGTTCCTGATGGATTCATTCAATGATTTATCAAGCACAAACTAGCCAGAAGCATAAGCCTGAGATTTATGGAAGATCATTTCAAGTAAAACCCATGCAACTGAATTAGTGAATGCAAAAAGCCCTCCAGGGAGACTGCATCTCTGCAGAAGAAAATAACTGCCATTTTTCATTTGTTCCACCAACATTTTTACTTTATGCTCAGCTGCAGTTTGCATACCTAAACCAATACAAAGACCAAGCGTCCCAACCATCCTACACACCCTTGCAGTAACACACCCACAACTGAAATACAGAATCCAGGATGCTGACTGAACCAGTATCAGAGAAAAAACAGACAAAAAAGATCTTGCTATCAGAACCACCAACCATATGCTTATTAATTTACTTTAAGATCAGCAAATCACCTTCAATAATTTCCAGTTTAATCTAATCTTGCTTGCCTTTTAACACCCAATTAAAAAGATGGATACCACAGTAAGCAGGATAAATCAACCAGCCTGCAGCAGCACCAAATATATAAATACCTCTGCAGATCTGAATGGGGAATAATACCCATTCTTCTTGACAGAAGTTCTCAAGAAAATGATGTTATCTGTCACTTCTGTTGGAGCCTCCCTGTAACTTACATCAGGATAGAGCGTGTACAGACTTGGGCACTGTTCCAACACATACAAGGGCACAAGCCATAACCAAAAAAATGTAGTCACATTTTTCTGGAGCACCCTCAGGGAGATGGTATCGTGTGTTCTTCTCTGCTCTTAGGACTTGGTAGAGAGATTCATGTGGAATTGGTATCCTTCAGGATTTCTTCAGCTGAAACCTGGACACAGCAAGTGAGGTACAGCCTACTGAGGCTCACTTGAGGACCTGGATCTGGGCATTTGTGTGAGCATGTGCTTTCTTGTCTATGGAAGAGGGAAGGCAAATAAAGTTAGAAAACAACATAATGTCTCAAGGCATTCATTAATTTTTCCAGAAATTACATAAAGCCTACACCATTAATTAAAATGAAATTAAACTAACTCCAGACCTCTGACCCATGTCAGGAAAGGGAGTCAACAGCTGCCTGATGGGGTATTATCAGAACAGATGGGAAGTTTCTGTTCTTCAAGGGGTCAGGTGTAAGATGAAGATCTCAGCTGAACCACCACTACGTATTACTTAGAAAGCAGCATACTCCTCACCTGGTGCTGTAGAAATACAATGAATACTACCACAATAGGTCATAAAAACCTTCAGAGCACAGGTAGAGTCCAGGACCCTATTCCTGCTGGGTGACAATAATGCCCTGTAAAGAGGGGCCCTTACTCTGCACCTCCGCCATCACGAGAAGACGGCACAGTTGGACAGGGGCATGGGGAAAGGTTGAGAAGTCACCATTCAGCTTCCACCACAGGCATTACATCCTCTAAAGCATTTGTTTCCAGAGCCACCACAGTAATTGGTAGCATCAGTTAGGTGTGGCTCTTGCAGAGTCAGTGGAGGGAACGGGTTGTCTCCACAGGTGATGTCGTGCTCCCATGCACTGAGCAAGGATTATAAGTCACATCTTGAGATCCTGACCCTCTCCTCCTTCCTTTTTGCACTTTGCCCTCTTGAAATTCAATCAGTGTTTTCCTAAAGCAGGCTGAGCTGCACCCTATTTTTCCCAAAACAGCCAAGGAGAAGGTAGAGAGGACCGTCAACCCATTATGCACCAATTCAGTGACTGGAGAGCACTTGCTCACAAAATGGAAGACTACCTCTCAGCTCACTTTCCTAAGCATGATCGTAATCCAGGTTTTCCTCCACCCACCTACGTATATCCTCAGGCTTTTTCTCTTCCTGCTCCAGATCTGCTTTCCTGTCTGAGCCCAGCTCTGATTTTGCCACCCCCAGTCCTGGTGGTTAGAGAATACAAATTATAATGAAAACTGTGGGTTTGAATGCCTTCAGGCTGAAAAGAGCATTGGATCCAGGTGCTTCCCAATGCTGAGCAGCATTGCCAGCCATTATAGTTATTCCCAATGGCAAGCAGCAGTGCCGCCAAAAAGGGTCACATTCTTATGACAGCAGCTACAGTGCTTTGCAGTGAACTCAGAGATATGCACACAGGCAAAATCAGGCTGGAAATTGGTGGATTTCAGGTTTCTTCATGCTTAGATTTTGAGGGAGTTTACATGTGCCTGCTTTCTCAGTGCATTCCCTTCATTTCCTGCATGCCTAGGGAACCAGGGAATATAGGTACTTTAGATTTAGACTGCACTGTGAGATGGTATTTTGGATTGCTTTCTGGAGATAAGGCATCTACATTTCACCAAAATCCAGTTTAAAGCACTCTGACTCTCACTGAAAGTAGATAGTAAATACATACCAAAAGAGCTTTAGCAACCAAATGTCTTGGGTTTTTTGGATAGGAATTAGACATGGCATTAAACACATTTTAAATGAATCCAAGCAAAACGCAGAGAGACAAATACTGTCACTCTTCCAGTGTGCTTCAAATGATGTGTTTCATGCCTGGTTCTAAGCTTTGGTGCTTACAAGTTAAAGACAAAGGTATATAAACTGCCCTAGAAAAGTGCAACAAACCCCTTTTTCTAAGAAGTGGTGCATATTACAACTAATTTAGCCCTGATATAATTCTACTGCTTTCAGTCCCAGGAATTCACTTTGCTTGCCATGTGTTTAAAAGCTGAGAAAAGACTCAGGAAAGAATATGAAAAGCACCTTTCCATGTGACAGCATCTATGTTAAAGCCTAGGCATATACACAAATTCTGTGAGATATTTAGTGTACTGTAGCCCAGGGAACTGTATCTTTCAAGGGATCACCTAAGATTCAGGCTCAAACATACTATGTGGCTTTGGAAAAAGCACTTAGTCTTTCTCTGATTAGGTCTATCAAATAAATTAAACCCTACTAGGGCATGTTTCCAGGGCATTGGAATTCAACCCTCTATACACTGTTGACATAATCCTTGGCATCAGTTTCATTGAAGCCAATTGGCAGTGTCCCAGGCAATTCCCCACACAGCTCAGGAGACAGCACAACCCACCACCACTCCTAGAAGCCATGGAGAAGGCAATCAATTACTTTGCTTTGGAGAGCATGCAGGGAGCACATGCTACTCCATGCCAACCTCAGTGGTCAACAGCAAGCCTGGCCATGTTTTGGTGACCAGTACGAACACAACTGATGCGCCTCGAATGGGGATAATGTATCACTTCCTTCATTAAATGCTTTGTAATTTAAGCATGCAACTACCATTATAATCCTTGCAGACATGTAACTGGACTAGCCATGAGATTATTTGAAAGTACCTGTAAGAAAAGGTGTCTTTCCCTTCTCAGAACACTATATAGGAACACCTGCCAGAAAACTCATCCTGTAGGAAGCTCATGCTCACTCCTACAGGTATTGCCTCCCTGAAGAAAAAAAACAAAACAACATAAGGTAGTAGCATGGTCACATATCGGGGCAACATTTCTAATTTCCTGCTCTTTGGAAGTGCAGAAGATGTTTATGCATTACTCCCCTCCTTGTGAGAGAGCAGGATGGCCTTGCGCTTCTCCAGTGATCCTTTACTTTCTCTGGCACGCTCTATCTCACAATACTGCCACAGTCATAGTAGCTTGTGTGATGGATGCTAACAAGCTACTTGTGCTTGTGTGATAGGTGCACTTTCAGCACTGGAATAGATTTGGGCCAAGCTCCTTTCCAAAAAGGGTTCCGGTGTAGAGCAGTTAGTGATGCTGCAAATCTTCTCTAGAGGCCAGCAAGCAGTAACCTGGAATTAAAGTGAAAGGAATGGAAAGAAGACAGAACTGGAAAAAAAGCACACTCCTCCTTCAAGAGCCACTGCATCCCCTCATCCTTAACCAGTATGCTGGAGCTCTTCACCCTATTTGTGCCTTTCACTTGATTATGCTTATTGATCCTGCCAGACACATAAAAAATGTGAGTCTCCTCCAGCTGCTTTGAACTTCAGTGGGTTAAGAGCTGGGTTCAAAATACAGGTCCATAGTTCATCCATCATATTTCAACCCTCAATAAAAGCCAGCCACTGATGAAATGGAATGCAATAACTCATACTGGCATTAATTACCAGTCTCCACAGTCAAAAGCTACCTTTTTGGCCAAATGGACACGTACGTGGTTGACAATTCTAAGCCTCTACTGTTTGCTCATCCTGAAGCAACAGACTCCATCACTAGCCCACACTCCTCCTGCCAAACAGAATAAAATCAGTTATTCTTGACTTAAATTTATGCAATTTTACATGTATGTAGTCCTTCTAGTAAAAAATGTGCATGTATATCTGCTTAACAATGTAGGATAACATACTATACAGTATGATTCATCCAGGGAAAACAATCCTACTTTGGAAATGGGTTATTCTGAGATGTCTGTTCACAGCAGTTTACACAATCTCCCTCAAAGCTATTAACCCACACCTCTATCGGGTGTTGTGTGCAGGTGCATCAGCCCACAGATGGAGCTGTTTAGTATGTAACGCTTTCTATGTAAAAGCACAACAGAAAAATGGAACTGGTGATAATTATCACGACAGTTTGTTTTCTAAGATTTTGGAAGGAAAAGGTTTCTGACAAAGGGAGGCACTCAGCCATATCTTCACCCAGAGAACAGTTGCCTTAGCATCCACTAGCTCATTTTACAGAGGGGACGGGACTGAGGGAAGCTTTCATCCTGAAATAATGCCCTTTTCATTGATGTTCCTGTGGTTTTAATCATCCCCTGCTCTCTCATCTCACTTCTGAATGAAGGAATAAACATACACTTGCACACTTGGAAGGACCAACTTCCAAGGAAACATTACTGCTGCAGGGAAGACAGAACTGTTCACCTGCTAGAGAACACCTGGGCTGACCATAGCAGAACTTCAATATCACACTTCTCTCACTTCAGATAGCAATACAGAAGTACATAATCACCCTACAAGCACCTACATTTGCGCAAAAAAAATGAGGATGTTTCATTTCTCTCAGCAATTACTGAATTAGATGGATTAAAAGCTAGGAGGCCACGATTTTTAAAGTGTCTTTTTGGCCAAATGTCACTGCAGACTATCATGAACTGTCCAACTCCAAACCCCTCCTCTCCTCGCTATTCCCAAAGCTGCAACTTTCTACAGCATTTACAAACAGCTGAAGTTTTCTGGAAGGCAGAAATACCCACAAATTTAGCCACGTTTGGCATCATCTGTCTCAGATGTTCACAGGACTCCAAACACAGCCTCTCCCACCTCTCAAATGGAACTGCTTTTGACTGACAAGAGGCTGAACCTACATCCCTCACTCAGCTCTTTCCACAGCCAAATCACTGCACAGGTACATGAAATACATGGCCAGATGGTACTAGCTCACTCCTCCAGTTGATGGTACCTGCCCTTCAGATTTCCCAAAGGAGAGTAACCTCTGCTTTACATTATTCCAGGCCTCTCTTGTTCTGATTTTAATCCTGTTTCCAGCCATTGGCTTATTTGACTCCTGAATTGCTATCAACAAGAATGATGCTACTTGGTACCACTCACAAGAGATCCAGCACCTGTAAGCTCAAGCTATGAGTCAAGAAAGCCAATTATGGGAAAGTAATTATGCACAAAGCAGGAAAAGCAAGTGGTAGTATATTAAAGTGTTTTATCCAGAGAAGTCAGTGATGTGAGGGCAACTGCATTGTTATGTACATAGATGAGGACAGAATGAAAGTGTATAGCCTAAACCCAGCTTTTACTCTAAAAAAACATGTGAAACAAAAAGGTCTTTGTTATTTTTTTCCAAAGAGAGACACTTGGGCCAAGTCACATTATTTGCATGAAGCATGAATATTAAATCATGTCACTTGTTTTTAACGGATATATTACTTCGAGTAGCTGTAGAAGAGGATGGCCGGGGATGGCTGGCCCCTTGCCGCCGAGGGGAGCCCAGAGGGGCAGTTCCCAAGAACTCCTCTGCTTTCGGAAGGACATGGGCAATGCACTATCTGAAGCTCGGCCGTCTCAGAGCGTGCTGCTTCTTACTACCCCCGGTGAGGAGGGAAGCAGAGGAGGAAAGTAGCCTGCTGAAGGCAAAGCATAAATACAGATTCAAAGCTTCCAGCTCCAGCTGGACTCTGCGGTCCGCTCTGCCCTGGGAAACCGAGGACCAAGTCAGCCGCTGACACCCTACCCCACGCAATAACGGCAGAACAAGGCCTGCCCTAGCTTCTCTCCGTGCGGGCGCTCAGGAGCTCCCCTCCACCCAGACGAAGCCATTCCCTATGACTTCTCAGACCTCAGCTCCAGGGAGCCTCCTGTGAAGCGCTGGGGTTTGGAGGCTGAGAAAGAGGCCGTGACAGCCAGCCGCACCAGTGCCGTTAGCCGCCATGTTCCCCGCGCCTCCTGCTGCCTGTCCCCACGGCCGCACCCTCACTCCACTGCGGCCCCCCGGTGATTTCTTTGCCCGGGTAACTCCAGGCTGGGACGTGAGGTCGACTGAGCGACCCGTTCTCCGGTGTTACGTCCCTCTTCCCTTCGCCTTTCAACCCAAGCTCACCCCGCGCTCCGTGGTGGCGGGGCTGGCGCAGGCAGCGCAACGCCGCCATCTCGCGGCTTGGAGCGCGGAGCGCGCCGCCGGCGGCAAAATGGCGCCCGCGGGAGCTCGAGCCAACCGCCACGGCAAAGAGTGCGTGTGTGAGGGAGGTGCGGGGAATGACCGGAAACGAAGGAGTGACAAAGCCTTAAAGACGTTTACATCTTCCTGGGAAATTTAGTAAAAGTTTCGGGGATTCCCCCCCCCCAAAAAAAAAAAGACAAACACACACCAAAAAAAAAAAAAAAAAATAAAAAACCACCAAGGATTAGGGAGATTTTCAAAACCATGAAGGCAAACCTGCATCTGATGGGAAGGACTTTCTGGCTCTGTGCTGGTTTCGTAACAGCCAGATACATTCCGGTATTCCTTCCGAGCTTGCAGATGGCAGGGTTTACGGAAAGGGCTGCTCCACATCCCATTTCCCTGCCAAACTTAATTTCTTTGAAATCTCACATATTGCTTGCCTGCCTCAGGCTGAATTTCAGCTTTAAACTTCCTAAAAATAGTTCAGACAGAACCAGAACTAGTTAGTGTGAAACAGTCATTGCCCATGTTCAGCTCACATACAGTCATTTTGTACAACACACAAGTTAGTATGAACTAGAGTGCCTCCATGCACTTAGGCATGAATTTGGCAAGGAGCCAGTGATGTAACTTTATCCCAAACTATTAAAACATTGAAAGCTGTGGAAAACGTTCTTCCCGGTGGGGACGTTTTAGAATTTGGCAGCTAAAATCCTTGCTGCATTAAATTCCAGTGTAGGACCACCATCGTTAAAGGAGACTCTCCCTGCCCATGCTGCAGGCTGCCACGGTGATGTCTGGTGCCTCAAATCACAATGTGATTTATGTGCTTAATTGTGCACAGTGATGGTTCAGAGAGCTCAGTGCTATCAGCTCAGGGTCCGTTACACCCTCTGCTCACACAGAGGTGGGGATCCTGATGTTTCAGTCCCACTCACAACTTACAGAGGTACACCTATGAGCCATGTGGTGGATTTGTTTTCCATTTGTTCTCTGCAAACCTGGGCAGTTAAATATTCACAGAAGTTAATGTTAAGGTCACACAGCCACATAAACCACTCCAGAACGCAGAGGTTGACTGTGCAGCCGTTGTTCCATCCTTTGTGCACATGCATTAAGGTGTGCTTGCTTCTGTTGGATGGGGTTCATGACTGTGGTATCTCCTGTATGCTGATGACAGAAACCCTGGGCAGGTAAAGATCAGTGTCATGACAGTCCCAAGTGAAACAAGTAGCAGAGCCAGGGAACCATACAGCTTAGTATTGTTCAGTGGCTGAGCAGCAGGAGCTCCACGTGCAGCCAGTCCACAGTCCTGCCTTTTGATAGCTGCACGTGCCACTTCATCTCATGGGTTTGGAAGTCGCTTACTTTTCATGTGCTTGATCAGGACAGGTAATTTTGTAGTCTGTGAGATGCCAGATGTTTGCAAACCCAAGGCGGGCATTGGAAACCCAGCATTTTCTGATGGTTCAAAGAAAAGCGTCTCCAAAATAGGGGAGATGACTGAAATTCATGAAAAAAAAAAAAAAAAAAAAAAGCCTTACTTTCAGTTTGCAATAAGCTTTGCTACTGAAACCTCCGTGACTTGTCTCCCAGGACATTTGACTTGTATCAGGGAAGCCAGCTTTCACCCTCCGCGCGCACACAGCAGTACAGCCTTAGAGATGTGCGCTGATCCACCCCGCTTCTTTCCCAGCAGCAGGGATTTCCCTTTCCCGCAGCCGCAGCAGCTCTTTGCCTGCGCTGTCGGAGACCACCACCTGCTGGGGGCTCGACTCCGTGCTGCCGGCGCCGTTCTGCAGCCGCATGGGCTCCCCTCAGCCTCGCTCTGTTCAGCCTCATGGCATTTGTACCGCATCACACAATTCCCGTCTGTCTGCACGGCGAGCAGTTCTGTGGAGCGAACAAACACACTGTTTGTAGCTGATAGTACACTGCTTTCCTACACCCGGTTGTGTGCTGCTGTCTCCATCAAGACGCGAGACTGCTGTTACATCTCATTTTAATTACTCCTCAAGCCATTACTTCGGAGGACTTTTGGCTATATCAAAAGAATCTGTCTCTCCCATTCTTTGTTATATGCATTTAGTTGCTGGTTTGGTTTGGTTGTTTTGTTTGTATGTTAGCTTTTAATATTTCTTATGCAGTTTTGGAGCTCTCTCGAGATGTGTGGGTATTGAACAGCGTTGCTGTAGCTCTAGCAGGGAAGCAGATTATCTGGAGGGTTACAAAAATCACAGCTTCAGAGTGCCTTGATTTCTTTCAGTGAGGAGGGAACGCTGAGGCAATGCAAATAAACTGCTCTTTGTCACTGGAAATCTTACAGGTTTGGCAGATGACTAGGCCATGGGGTTTTGGGGAGGCTGCCTTGTATAGCGGAATAAAAATAAAAGAATTTTCAGTTTTGTGAAGCTGGAGATCATCAGTCTGAAAATGGTAGCAGAGTCCTGGAAAAACTCTGGAGTGGGCTCTCTGTGAGGGCCAGGAGGGTGGAGAGGAGGCACAGCAGGTCATGGAAACATTTGCTTGCATAGGTTTGGCTTCTGGGATTGATTTTTCCCATGAAAACAGGAGCAATTTCAAGCCCTGAAACCCGAGTTTTTAGTGAGCTGCAGGTTTTCCTTTATGAACAGCTGTGACGCACATGAAAACACTGATCAGATTAAGTTGGCTGCAGGAAGGTAGTCCAAGTATGCTTCATGGGGCATGTAATGAAGACCTTAATAATCCTGTATCTAGAAGAGACTAACAACCAGAAAATGCTGTCAGTTGACCAGTGTCCCTTCAGACATATTTATATGCAGCTCCCATGACAAATTGTTAACAGCGTGGAAAGAGCTCCTTGGAGTTCCCATCTTGCCTATTCACTATCACAAGAAATGTCTTTTGGAGTGTCTGGTGGGAGACCATTTCCACCATAGCCTGAGACTGGGTAGGCCCTAAGGCTTCCGTCAGAAAGGGCTGCTCCAGAAGGTCTCCCAGATCAGCCTTCTAAGCAGGGCAAGTCTTTCTGCTTAACTTCTGTTTGCACCAACACTCATGTTTCACACTGAAAGGAATCAGTTTGAACCAACTTTGTGCTGACGTTGTCTTGGACCCACAGGATATAATTTCTGGTCAGCTGTAGCCTTTCCTGCATGCTAGCACATTTAGTGGTGGCTTTCTGCATCTCTGAGACCCATAGGTTATAATTTCTAGTAAAATAAAGTATTTCATACTCTTTTTTTGCAGCATGAATCAGTAAATGATTGAGGCTCCAATGTCAGGCATTGCTATACAGTGCCTAGAAGCCTCAGCAGTAAGGAACTTCCACTTGCAGGACTCATCTCACCTTCAACTTCTGTTCTCACCTTTGGCTCACCTAAATGTAGCACCTCTGGGGTAGGAGCTGACTTTTGCCCTGTGTTCATCCTGCACTCATGGCAAAGGGATCACACTCACCAAGTTTAAACAAAAGGGCTCCTGGTTCATTAACATATATAACCCCATGGGAACCCTCAAGCCTGACTGGGGTGAGAGGTACCATGCTACAAAGCAGCCTGCAGGCTATGTGATGGGTAGTTTATTGGCACAAAATTACAGGGTGAGTGGGGCTGATCTGAGCCTTAGCCTGCTGCTGCGTATCCAGCCAGGAGGTCTGTGGTGTTCTTCCCAAATTTTCTGATTTGCTGGTTTGGCAGGGTTCAGCTTTTTTGATAAAGTTACCACCTCAGTTTACAGATTAACCCAAAATAAGGTCAAAGCAGACCAGAAAATACAATTGAAAACAAATGTTGGCATGTCTGTTTAAATAGAGGTGAGATGTTGTATTCTGCCTCGCTTCCCACCAGGGCAGCTAGCAAGGATAGTACATAGCTTGGATTGGGGATATAAGAGCATTGATAGGACCCAGTGTTCAGCGTTTATCACAGTGGGATGGAAGCAAGCCTCCAGCTGGACCTTAACGTAAATTAGAAGTAGTTACATTCCATCTCCACCGTAAGTGACAAACCAGGCTATGGAAGCAGTAAGATTGAATTATGTTGGGTTTGAGCACTGTATGCTCCTTCTAGTGCTTTGAAATTTGTACTCCTGTCTTTGGAATTAGCATGCAGGTATTTCACACTCTGGGCTAACTATGCATTTGTTAACTTCTCAGATGTCATGTGAATGGCCTACTCTCACTCTCCTTTATCTTTGACAGCCCAAAGTACAGCCAAGACAAACATTTTTCTCCAGATGCAAGCTGCCCTAGTTATAACTCCTGCACACTGTTAATCGGCTTCAGTTTGGAAACCAGCATAAACCACAGGTTTCTCTGAACTTTCTAACTTTGCAGTTTTACAGTGTGTTATGCTTCTGGCAGGAAATCTGGACGAGCTGCCAAGTTGGTAGAAAATTCAATACCCCACTATAAAAAGTTTATCATTTGGCATGTATATCTAAGTGCACCTTCCTGTTGCTAAGTTAACATGATTAAAAGACTCCCCCATCTGAGACTCAGCCATCCAGCTGCACAGTTCAGTGAAATGACTTTCAATAAACAGTGCAAGCATGAGGGAGCCATTCTTGTCAGGGCTGCAGATCCTGCAGGACCTCAGCATGTCCTGTCTAGAACTGAACTTCTGCTTAGTTCATCCCTTTAAGTAGTCACAGGACCATTATTAAAACTAGGATAGGACACATAATTTGCTTTCACAGTATAAACCAGGAAGCTTGATCTTAAGTTAAAGAAGCCAGATCCTTAGTAGTTCTTATATCACAACCATAGCAATGACTAAATGGCAAACACCAAATTTCTTTTTTCTCTCCCCAAATAGGTGTTTTAATAATTTTGAAGAAGCATAACATTTGCATGTGCATTTTTAAACCATATATGTGGCTCAGTTTCACAGAACAATGCAGCTTCTCATACTAGGTAATATATTTATGCTACAATATGACTAGAACTTTAGGGTTATTAAAGATTAGCTTTACAAATATGCTATCCTCATTCATATCCCATGAGGACATGCTGAACCATCTGCATTCTGTAATATACATGCTTGCCAAACTACTGTTTAAGTATACTCTGTAGTTAAATGATCTTACTATTCCATGAGCAGGACCTGTGTGATCTTCCTTACATAAAAATAAATCATTTTATACCTATTTCACTTTTATATCCAAATATATATGCTCATTTGCAGAAACTGAAATAAGTTTTAGTGAGCATTCTCTCCTTGATTTCTGTTTGTTGCCCAGAAAGCCTTTATCTGAAGTGTCTTGCTAAGGAGACTCAATGCCACATGCTCCAGGAAGTTTACCCACATGTGCATAAAGCACACACTTCTACAAAGCTGTCATATCTTGCTGCACAGGCTTTGCGGCTGCCTCAGCTACAGATTGTTTTAGCCTAGGTACCTTCAAGGGTTCCCACTGACTGTTCAGTGTCTCAGGCCTTGCTGAAGCATGTCTGACTGAAGAGCAGATTCACAATGGCTGTTATCTGTGGCTGCGTGATGGTTGTGTCACTACCATCCTGTAGCCTTTACGCTGCTTACAAGAGGTCATGATGACAGTGCATTTGGTTCTGTCACAGTAACTTTTTATGTGTCTCAGATCCCACATATAGCATGGCACATTGAGCAACCAGCTGAGCAAATTAGGCCCAGGAGCGCAGGAGAACATACTGCAGATAAAGACAGCAAGCTGCTAGGAAAGCTGTGTGTGTGACCTTACACAACACTTGGCTTTTCATGGCTGGCTGAGGGCAGCGATACTCCCACAAGGACAGCTGCGTGCTTACTTCTGGGGGGCTGGTGCCAAGCCACTGGAATTCTGCCACTGGAACTAATGAACTCACTCAGGAACCTCTGAGTTACATTGGACATTTTGCAAAATGTATTAATTCCCAAACGCACTGGTAAGCATGTCCAGCTGGTCTGGATACACAAGACTTCACAGAATACAGACTACACAGCCAAAGGTTAGTAAAGCTAAGGTACAAATTTGGAATCACTTGAGTTCTTGGAATAGTTCATCAGATGATGTAATTTTCCACCAAATAAGCAGCAGGTGAATTACCAAGGTTCTGTTGTGTCTGACGTAAAGCCTGTGCTTGAAGAAAGGAAGAACCTTTACATGTTGTAAGGATACAAGAGAACATGCAAACTGGGGGGCATTGCTACTTCATGGTTAGTCTGCCGAGACAAGAAAGAGATGCAAAGAACACCCCTCTTCAGCACAAACTCAGACTCAGCTAAAACACTTGCCTTAGCAATCTTTGCTAAGTTCCCTAAGTGCTGGCTGTAAGAATGATCAGTAAATACAGAACATGGAAATTCACCGTGTGCATTTAGTCTATGACATGCATGTAGAACTGAATCTCCTACAGTGCAATTAGTACCTGGAAAAAGCCCTTTGTGGCAATCCAGTCCATTTCCTTGGCAGCAAACAGGCACTAATGCTTGTGCAAGGAGCATGTGCATAGTTTATAGCTCTGTTCAGTTCCAAGCAAGCAAAAAGCACTCTGCAAACACAGGATGCTATTAAAGCCAAAGGGAATTTTGATGTTGACTTTGACAAATACAAAAGCAAAGCCATTCCACCAAAGATTCGCTTCATGGTGGGCAGGAGGCTTCCAGGCCCTCCTGCTGCCCCCTGTGGGTAAATTCATATGTATGGTTTAGCCTCAGTCTAAGCCAAAGGCTTTAGTTAAAGAGTTTTACTTTTATTTCCCAATACAGCTGCTTCCTTAGGTACTTTGCCAGTAGCTTCCTTGGAGTTTAACGTACCATCTTCAGCCTCATGCTGGCAGAACTCCTCAGTTCTCTCTCAGAGTTCATCAACAGAGAGGTCTGTATATTTGTAAAATCTTGCAGTGCTTTAAGTGAAAAATTTAATAGTAGAAGGCGGTCTTGTATGTAACACTATAGCTACACAATCATGTTTGTCTTATCAGAGGGGATCTGCAGTAGCTGTTATAATTCACACAACAAAGGAATTCTTCCTTTCTTGCTCTGTCTATACCAGAAAATGAAGCTAGGGTAGCTGGTTAGAAAAAAGATGGCGACATAGGAAGAAGCATGAGTGAAGTGGGAGAGAAGCTCACAGCATTAAGTGTGCTCAAACCGAGAGAAGAAATAGAATTATCCGCATCAGGAGTTTTGAAGAACTGGTGTATAAAGCTGCTGTTCCAGGAACAGACACTTTAAAAATTAGGAGTGCTCCAGTCTGACAGCAGAACAGTAAGCACTGTACCCATGCTTATTAAAAAGACAAAGATTATCTTGACAGCAAAGACTTATCAGTCGTTCTACAACCGTGGGCAATCTTCAGAACAAATTTTGAAGGAAAGAATAATTAAGACCTGAAGGTAAGTAGAAAATGATGTAGATAAAATGATTAGGGCAAACTTAGCTGGTATCTCTTGTTGATTTTCCAGGCATAACTCATTTACCTGGATGCTAAACTGTCAGGTAACTTCCTAAACCGTATTGATTTGATCACTTGTGATGATACTTGTCTTGGACTGGACCTGACACCCTTAGAACTGGGTATAAGAGAAGTGAGGAGCCAGTCAACTTGGGCAAAGAATTACTGAGTGGGATGAAAATATCAGAATTTCTCAAGATGCTGGGCCTTATCCTCTTCAAGATTTTCATTTCTTGGCAGGGCAGATGCTAAGGCAGTTTTGAGGTACTGTCAGCATGGAAAAGAGATGGAATATTAAAAGCACTGCCTGGTACTGGTGATTTAAGCAATGGAAATGAGGTGGTATTTGCAAGTAATGTATGAGGGTAGGAGCTATTTGGATGTTAAATGCCAAAAACCAAGCAGTTTTTAAGGCATCTTTATCAGTGATACAGAAAGAAATGCACTTCTGGAAGTTCAGTCTTAACACTTGAGACAATGATCTGAACTGAATCACCTGTAGGAGATGTACACTCGAGAGGTAGCTGTGAAAGCTACTGTTCAGTCAGCTAAAGCTACAGCAGATCAGTCACACCTTAAGAAGGGTGTCTGCTCCTAAAAGGCCACCCATAGCTCTGGGGGCTGCAACGAGGAAGGAATGAGGATAATAGTTGATCATATCAGGACTGTGATGGGATGGTAATGAGAAAGGCAAACAGATACTTTATGTATCTGAAGCGATCTTTTTAAAGCAGAGTTAGACTTATTTTCAGGCATGTATACACAGAACTCATCTGTGTGCAGTTCTGTGCTCAAGGCAGATGAGCTCAAGACTGCACCATGATAGAGAAAGCTGCAGTTTTATTAACAGTGCCTAAAATAGGTGGGCTTGTTCAGCCTCACAAAGTGAAGGTTGAAGTGGACTCTGCTGCCTTTTTAAATCCTTCAGAGCAAAGGAAGAGCTTTTAAGCTTCTTAACATGGTGCTGGTAAAGGATCACAGTCAGGTTAAGAATAAATTTGAATTCAAAATATAAAGTTCTGTCACTATCAGAGCAGTTGCTATTGCCCAACAACCATTTCCAAAATATTGCTTGATGTGTTTGTAATCCGAGGTTTTTCTGGTTTGTTTTTTCTCTGAATTAAATGTCATAGTGAGGAGTCCTACAAAACCAAGAATTTTTCACTATTCATAAGCCCCTTATAATGAGACCCTACTATGTCCTCCGTACTTCTGGTTTGAGCCTCAGTGCTGTACATTCACCAGCATGTTCTCAGTATCAGTCTATTAAAGAAGTTTTAATTGTAAAGGTTATTTTCTGATAACAGGTGAGTCTTGTTGAGCTGATTGAATATTTACCAATGGCTAACTCCTGGGAACTCCTGGGCAGAAGAGGAACAATGTCAGGGGTGTTCTGGTGCTTGGGCTACATTAATAGCAAGGTGACAGACATTAGAAATCCTTGGTAGGCAGTAAACTGGTATTTGTAAATGGAATGGTAAGCTTCCAGTCTGTTTAGGTCCTCCATTACCCTTACAGACAGGAGATGCCTCACAAATAAGCCCATGTTGGAAGCTGAATGAGTGAATGATGCTTTTTGACTGGTTGCAGATGTGCCAACTTGTGGCCACCATTAGGAATCAGCCCCAAATCATTACTAGCCTGGCTTCAGTGTGTAAGTGGTACTTCATATTGTGCTGGCTTTTTCACAGCATCCTCAGATAGAAACTTGCAAGTGTAAATGAAGTGTAGGGAAGAAGAGAAGCATACTGAAAATCTGCCTTACAGAAATTTATCTGCATCTGCTGAGGGATTATCTGCTATGAGCTGGGGTGTTAGGTAGATACCCAAGAGACATTGTACTCACCAGCTCTACACAGGGGCCAGGTCACACTGTGTGTGGTAGAGCTGTTCCAAACTAACTCTGTGTGTCTCAAGGTCAGGAATAGAGTTTAGTAAAAGCCACCAGCCCTTTCCATCTCATGCAGTTATTACCTCAGCATAAACCACATAAAGCAGGTGGGTAGAAAACAGAGCAAGTACAGTTTGAGGACTTTCTTTCACTAAAGTTTATTTTGTTTCAGCCCCAAAACTACAGGTTAACTTGGTTTCAGATGAGTGAGTCTGCCCTGCCCAGGGAGCCTCCTCTGGCTTCAGAGGGAAAACACAATAGATTTTTTTCTGAAATTCTGATAGCACATTGTTTTGCTATAGCTAAAATTCCTGGTTTGAGAACCATGTAGCTCTGAAAGGAAGGGTGAACTGGATGGGATGCAGCAGAACATATAACTAAGTTCTCTCTTCTTTTCCCACCACCCTGTTCCCCAAGGACCACAGAGACATGGTCAAGTGTGTCTTGCCACCTGTAGGATGAAAGTCTGCAGGTTGGGTCATAGAATCATACAATGGTTTTCCAACCCAAAGATAATCTTTAAGGGACATTAAGGATCATCTGGTTCAAACCCCCCCTGCCATGGGCAGGGACACCTACTAGAGCTGGTTGCTCAAAGCACCATCCAACCTGGCCTTGAGTGCTGTCAGGGGTGGGGCAGCCACAATTGCTCTGGGCAACCTGTGCCAATGCCTCATCACCCTCACAGTGAAGAGTATCTTCCTATTATCTAATTCTCTCTTTCAGTTTAAAGACGCTCCCTCTTGTCCCGTCACTATTTCTCTTGTAAAAAGTCCCTCTTGAGATTTCTTGTAGCCCCTTCAGGTGCTGGAAGCTGCTCTAAGGTCTCCCTGGAGGCTTCTTCTCCAGTCTGAACAGGCTCAGCTCTCTCAGTCTGTCTTTCTAGGAGAGGTGTTTGAGCCCTCTGAGCATCTTTGTGGCCTCCTCTGGACTTGCTCCAACAGGTCCACATCCCTCTTGTGTTGCAGGCCCCAGAGCTGGATGCAGTACTGTGAGTGGGGTCTCACAAGGTCAGAGTAGAGGAGCAGGATAACCTCCCTCAGCCTGCTGGTCATGCTGCTTTTGATGCAGTCCAGTGTACAGTTATCTTTCTGGGCTGCATGTGCACACTGCAGCTCATGTTGAGCTTCTTGTCAACCAACATGTAATAAGGGTTATGTAAGGACACAAAAGTGCTATTTACATTACAGTTGTGTGTCTGACTATATGAAAAGCAGAGGGTGTAACAGAGTTCTGGACCACGAGGCCATAAAAAGGCTGGGGTCTCAGGTTTAGAGGTGGTGTTTTTGATGGGTCTGTTGTTGATGCCAGCATTTCTGGGTAAGAACTGGTGGTGCAGTGACAGAACTTGGCCTCTGAGCGGTAATGGAGGCCCAGGGTGGAGCTTCCAGAATATGTCTTTGTCCTCGCTGCGCCATAGTTTTCTTGCAATATAACAGAGCCCTTTGCCTGTTACACTCCTGTGTGATTCACAGAAACTCTCAGATATGCTCCTTCCCCACTTCACACAGCCCAGGTTCAGCTCTTACTCATGCAAGGAGGAGTGCCAGTGAAAAGCATTGTCTTTTATCTTTAGATTTCTCTTTGTATAGCTGATGGCTTAATGAGTGCTCTGATAGTACAGGTTGCTCAGAATTGCTGTTGGAGGCATTGTGAGAATGCAGTGAACTTCTGCAGCTTTCCTAGAAAGTAGGGTAGGAGCAGAGGCAGCAACAAGCAGATCTGCAAGGCAGTAAGAGGTGTAAGACTCCTCTGCGGGGGCTCTTCCTTACTGACTCATTTGAGAGCAGTATTCGCACCTCTACCCCTCCCTTGATTGTAGTTGTCCTTAACAGTGTTGGTGTCACCTCTACACCCCTTTCTGTCACAGGCACACCCGGTAGTTCTAGGTTTGCACATTAAAACACTGTGGCCTGCTCAGCCCTGCTCTTTTGTTCTGGTAGTGATCACCATTGAATATGCTTCTTTCACTGTCAGAAGTGTTCCCAATGTGGCAAACATAAGGATCAAGAGTGCTGCTAGGTGAAGTGCTCCTCCTATCATATAGTGACTAAAAACAGCCAGCGGGGCCACTGGTTGAAGTTCTCTGCACTGGAGCACTAGCAACTGCCTTGCTATTGCTTTTCAAACACCCGAGAGACAGTTTTTCATTACATGTGAAATGAATACATCAAAAATGGTGACAGGGAAACATGTATCAAACTGCCAGATGGAGGAAAAAGATGTACTTACAAGGCTCCTTGCTAATCATACCAAATGTTTCAGATGGGAGCACACTGACTCACAGGAGAGAGCTGCTTTTCTGCTGTCCTCCGTGCAGGTGTGGTGATAGTGACAACATATTGCCACCCCAGGTGGGTGGCAGCTGTTTGAAACATGAAAGGAAGTAGTAAAAAGACCTGGAAATTTGAATTCAGCAATTTCTTACCCTTTAGTTAATTTAGTCCTTCAAGTTTTCCATTGCCTTCCTCAGAAGTGGAACGAACAGTCTGGTGCTAATAGATTAATATAATGGCCAAGCCCCAACTTGACAAGTCTGGCACTAACCAAAGTTGCCTGAGTCCCACCTCCTGACTGCAGGCACATCACATGCAGGGAGAGCCCTGGTGTAAAGCATCATCGTATAAATCTGTCAACTCTTGGAAAGTTCCTGAATGGTACTTAGCATTTATGGATTGAATCCTGTACAAAAAATTAGAAGCAGGGATTCAGGGCATCTCTGGAATCATAAATTCCTGCTTTTTAACCCAAGGCCATTTGCTAGAATAAGAAAAGGCATAAAGGGAGCTGATAACAAAACTCAGCCCTCCACTTGTGCACAAACAGGATGTGGGATCAACCCACCCAGCAAGATAACAACATCTCACCTGAAAAATGAGTCAACAGATCAGCATTTTGGGAGTGAGTGCCAAGTTTTATGTTCCCAGGACAACAGCACTAAGCAAGGCTGAAAAGTGATGTTTTCTATTACTACAGAAATGCAGTATAGTCTGCAGCACTGGGAGTCAGGCTGATGTCAGCATTACAGTCAGAGCTGACTTAATCAATGATAGTTTAATATCCTTCTCAATTGCTGTTGTCACTGCTGTTGCTCCACCTTGGCAGGGATGTCGCAGCCAGTTCATCTCAGGCCAGTTCAGTACCCTCAAGGATGACCACTTCTCAGACCTATCCATACAAGAAGTGGTGTCACATGTAAAGAACAAGATCAGGGTAGCGATACACAGCATGAAAAATACACAAAAACTCTTTGGTAATTGGAGGCTATTTCTGTCCACAAATGTTTCAAGAATGTTTATTTTCTCTAAACTGTGAAAAAAAAAAGGCATGATGCTGAAGAAAGACCTGTTTGGTTTAGGCACTGCAGAAATTATGCAGCAACAATTACCCTTTATGTAAAGATGAATCCTTACGCAGGGAGGTGTGGGTCTCTTTAAACACTGCTTGACTTTTCCACAGGAGGTTTTATATTTATCAGTAACTGTTCCTGTTCACACAGAAAACTTCTGTCTCTTCATCTGCTTCCCCAGAGGCTTCTGAACTTGTCATCAACCTGATCTCCCTGCCAGAGGAACACTTCCCCACTGTGCAATGAAAATTTATCAGCTTGTTTTTCATCATGTCTCAACAACTCAGAGATTATTAACTCATCTTTCAAGTGATTAATACTCCTGGGTGTTTGAGAGGCATAACTCTGGTACTTTTGAGGTGCTTGGAGGCCCTGGAAAAGGGGGCAGAATGCAAAGTGTGACAGTTTAGATTGAGGGGCAGACTGACCTTGCTCTTGCTCGAGTCCTGAGCTTGATCCACTTGGGTCCCATTTCAGCTGGCCTCTATAAGCCCTGCAACATGAACAATGAGCAGCCCTTTTTAGCCTCCTTCCTTTGTATGACAATCCAGATCTGTGGATTCTCGAGGGAGTACATCTGAGAAGAAGTCATTTCACTTAGCGCTGCCTAATTATAGCCATGTTGACAGCCACAGTTGTAACTCCTCTGCTAAAAGATTTTTAGTATTCATCAGCAAGGCTGCTCATTGGTGGCTGTACAGTACCTGTCACTCATGATAATTACTAATTTGTTTTAACTTGCCTTGAAAGCATTCCTAGAATTTATGGCTGTGCTGTGTGTTAGCATAGGCCTCATTATTCCAGCTTTGCTTTCCTCTGTGACAGAGGTACAGCAGAAGAGCAATATATATAAAGTCATCATGGCCTGTCTCTGAGATGAGTGAGGTACTGAGAAAACACCTGATCACGATGCATATATGCTTGTGCCATGTACAGTGCCAGCAGCACTCCTGGCCTTGCTCTCGTGGCTCTGCCCACATTTTGAGCATACATACTGGTAGGTGCACGTATGTAATTTTCCTGGAAGCTGATCCAGCCGTTCCTGCTGAGGCAAGCTAATAAAGCTGCTGCATTCAAACAGGGTCAGGCCAAGCAAGAAAGAGTAAAGGAGGACAAAGAACAAAGACTGTATTCCATGGCCAGACAGGCATGGGTCTAGTGCTTTTGTCCAAAAGCTCTTGTGTTGTGCCCCTAAACTGACCTTGACAGCCCTGCAGGAAGCAAAGTTGCTTCAGAAGATTGTCATGCCCCCATTACAGCAGGGGATGTCCACAACACTGATATACTGGAATGCACTGATGTCAGTAAAGGGAACCCATATCATGTAAAACACAGGGCAAGAGCAGCGTGATCACAGTTTGTGCTTTAATAAAGGGCTAATGTTCTAATCATAAAGTTGGAAATGAAGTGACATTCCCCCTTCTCTCCTAGCTCATAACACAAGGCAAGTATAGACCATGCCTCACCCTAGGATGTCCCTGCTGTGGAGCTCATCAGTCTACCCCAGAGACTGTGCTACCTGCGTGCTGCTCCCACAGCCTCTCTCTCCAATCCCCACCAGCTTTCTGCTTCCCACAGATACCAGGTGGCTTTCTGAGTCATGATGAATGTGAATGAGCCTTCCCCGCCTGGGCCAGCAGAGCCCCTTCCCCATTTTGTCTCTGATTTCCACACCCTGTATCACTGAGCCATGGGTGGCAGCCTGGAAAAACACAGCCCCTGTGAGCCTTCCTGACTCCCTGTGCACAGCAAAAGGAGAGGATTCACAAGCAGCAGCTCAGCTTGCTGCTGCTCTCTGGACTGTTCCCAAAGCATGTATCATAAATCGCTTTCCAGTGTGCAGCAGTTTCAATTGTCTCACAACTCAGGAGCCTGCTACCCTTGTGTCCATCCTGACCTTACAAGGGGGATTCTTTGCACACCGTGCTCCAGGTCCTCAGCTTCTGGAAGTGCCCTGAGCATCTCAGTTTAGATGCAGCAACTTCAGTGACTGGATCATGAGCTTGCTCCAGAGGTTGGGCAGAGCTGGGAGAGAAGGGTGACTAGTGCGTGAGCAGTCCTGGCGCAATGTGTCTGACCAGATCATGATTGCACTCTACCAGCACCAGCCTTTTGCAGGACTACCTGGGCCATACTCCCCATGGAAACCAGTCCCGAAGCCCAAAGCATTGTAGGCAGTAAGAATCTCTGAGTTTAAAAGTTTGCCATATTACAAATATGCTAATAATTATTTTGAGTAAGCATGGAAGCAGTAAGACTGTTCCTGCAGGAGGAGGCTGCTCCAGCAAGCACCGCTGTGGCTTCTGATGCTATTGTTTTAACTCAGAGACCCATCACGCAATCAGTTCAGCTACTAGTCCTTGAATCCAAGTAATCTCCCTTCCATCAAATAGAAACTTTAATTTGATGAACAGACGGATGCTTCAAAATGTGCCCTTTCCCAAGGTGAAGCACTCAGCGGATGTATTATTTATTGGTTTTCAATTTTTGCACAGGCTGACATGTCTATTCCATCAGGAAGGTTAAACACGAAGATGTTTAAAAATTCATTTAAGTGCAAATGCAGTCCTTACTACAATAGTAATTCTTCCTCTTAACTACACATTAAAGAGCAGGATGTGGCTGTACTGGAGCATAAATGACAGCTTGTCTGAGGAAGGACTGACAGCTTGTAGCTATCCACTGCTGGCTGAAGGTGCAGCTTAAATGCTCTCTAGCCTTTTCCTTGGGATCGCTTGGCATCCATCTGCTCTCTGGAATTGGACTGTACTTTCCTTTAAGTGTGGAGCATCTGTTTGTCTCACTCAGCAGCTAAGCTTATGTTCTTTGGGGGGTCAGCTTCAAGGTGCTCAGAGAAGCTCCAGCCACCAGATGACCTTGCAGGGGCCTCCTGGATGGGACAGGGCCTTGTGCAGGGATGCAGGGGAGGAAAAGCTCTTCACTTTCGAAGCATCATTCTTCTCTCCCTCTGAGGGAGGATGTGGCATCACTCTGGAGGTCACATTCACACTTGTGTCTTCTGGCTCCTAAGGTTCTTCATAACCAAATGGCTAATTCACATGGTTCTCTCCTCCCAGACCAATGTAGCTTAATTTTTTTCAGATTTAGATGCAAGGAAAAAAAAAAACCACTAGTGGATTATGGCAAAGCAGAACAATTTGCTGAGAAATTAGCTAATTTGATTGGAAATAGTGCATCATATGCCCTAGTGAATCCTTTAGAACTAGAGAAGTGTGTATGAATAATGTAAATAAGAACAGCGTTTTGTACTCATTTTTCCAGGAAAATCAGTCCTGACAGCTTGTTGGATTTGCCTCTTCTGTCTCTTTGTGATTATGACTTAGAAACTCTTCCTGATTGACTGCTCAGTCAAGTAAAAAGAGATAATAAACCCAGTGTAGGCTCTTACATGTTATGTTATAAAAGCTGACAGTGCCTGGTCCTAACACTATGCATGTTTCTACAGTGCCAAACCAAGGCCAGGCTCCCGCACACATTTTGTTCCTGAGCTTTGGCTGCTGATGCCATCTCTGATTTATACTGTGCAACACAGAATCATTAACATGTGTTGAGCGAGTTTAAATTTCTTCATCATTGGGAGTAATCAGTAACGCAGGATAAGAATAGTAAGGAAAAACTGCAGCCCAAGTGATAAAAATAGCCTGACTGAAGTACTGAAGCTGAAAGATAGCAGAGCTCAGGGCTGCAAGACCAGGACCTCAGAGCCCTCCTCTTACACCTCCTACATACACATTTATAGTCTCTGCCATTTAATACCCCATGCTGCATGAAATTGAGGGCTCTGCACCAGCAGAAAGCTTTTCCTGTAAGCTTTCTAGGCCCTAGAAGAAAGGGCAGATTTGATAGTGTTTGCATAGCAGGCATCCCAGCCCAGATCTCCACCACACTTTTGGCCTGGCAGAGCCCATACATAGCCAGCTAGGCTGCGAAGCTGTCTGGATCCAGCATGACTTCCTTGCACTCGCATCACCTCCTTCTCTCTTGAGGAGAGCCACGTTGGTGAATGCTGGAAGGTAGGTGAGCCCAGGTCATATACCAGGGAGCAGCTAGCCATGCAGCACCCTGCAGAATGGGCTTGGCACTCATGGTGCTGGGGTCCTCTCCCTCTCAGACTTCTCAGATGCACCAGCAGCACTCTGAGCACAAAGCACTGCCTCCTGCACTCCCAGAGCCCGCAGCTGTCATCTTGCCATGGAGAAATCTCATGGCACGGCCACATCCTGCTCTTTGGGCACATGGCACATCCCTGGGGCATGGGAAGGAGTGCCTGTCTCTGTGCCTGCACTGTGAGTGAAACGTGGTTAGCAGGGCATGGAAGATGTAGGGAGCTCTGGTCCTTTCCAGTCCTTTCCCACAGTCTTAGTGTGAATGTGCAGGAAACCAAAAAGTTAAGCAGCTTGCTCTGCTATTTTTCTTCTCCAGTGACCCTGGTGACAGTGAGTAAGTGCAATGCCCATGATATACTCTTATTGCCATAGTAACTCAGACAGGAGCTGATGATTGCACAAGTAGATGCTGGAAGGGAAAGACTGCCTAAGGAAGAAATCAGCTCTCTGCTACCTGAGTGCATCGTCCCTATCTGCACCAGACACTCCTTTGAAGGTGGTGGGATTTCTCTGGAACACAGTGGGAGAAATTTTCGGCGTAGGTCTAGGTCTGTGCTTGCAAGGCAATTTTCCCAAAGGATCCAGCCATCTTATGTCTGAAAGGAAAACACCCCCTCCTTATTAGAAGCAGCTGATTTTCAGCAAGGCTCTGCACTGCCCTCTGCATTTCTCCCATACCCTTCAAAGCAAGGACATGGGGTGTAGCTCCAACTGTGCCACCTGCAAGAACACAAGCATGTCTGCAGCTCTCCATCTTGGCAGCTTAGAGGAGGCCAACGTCAGTGTTTCAGAGCTGAGTGAGAATGGATGGAGCCTCTGTGAATAGGATGCCCTTGGCTGCACAGTGTCTAACCTCAGAAACCTCTGCTCTTAGTACCAGTCTTGTGAGGTGAAAGGGCCTGTGGCAATGAGACAGCCCCTTGCTCCAGGGTATACCATCTACCAAAGAACCTCACAACAGCAGCTCATGTGTTTGCCTCCACAGTGCCCCATGGGGTATGAAATCACTGTCATACTCACCAGGCAGGCGAATAAGGACTGAACTACATAGAAGCCAGCCAGGTACCAATGCTGTCAAGAGGACATGTAGCAAGGCAAGGATATGAAAGCTCATGTCTCAGGTGAATACATTATGACTTCATATGTTATCTCAGGGTCATCCTTCCTTTTCTGAAGCAGTAAGAACAAAGTGGACTACTTTAGGTATATGGAGTTTTGTTCATCTTTGCCTGCTGGGTAGGAAGCCTTATAACAACATTAAAATTTCTGTTCTTCTAATATTCACATTTTATTCAGGGGCATAAAATTTCTGCTTAGTATCCAGGGATTGAGAGGGTCACAGAAAAGCAGGATGAGCCTGCTTTGGCAGTCATGGACACCGGGACTCTGTGAAAGTGACATTAGGTGGTGAACCCTGCTTTGATCTCCATCCTTTCCAGTAGCCCAGGACACTTCCCTTGACAACACAGGAAGAATCATGTCCATCACTGACATTACGTCATGGTGGGAAGCATCAAAGCTCTGCCACAAAGTCCTACCTATTGCATAAAAAAATGTCAGTAACGTTTTCATGACCTTTCCCCTGGGTGCTGTTAACAGCTACAAGGGCCAGGCTCAGTTAAGCAAGGTTTCCTCTTAACATTTCTGGTCAGCAATAGCTCAAGCCCCTCTTTACCCCTGCCTAGAAACGTGCAAAAGGAGAACCTTCTCTCTCCAGCAAGATTAAGTCCTGAAGTTGCACAGCAAAATGTATACATTGTGGAGGAGAGGAGAGCTGGAGTATTTATCTGGGAATAAACAGAACATACCTCATGTTGATGATATATATATAAAATTACATAGATACACATTTATGTATCTGCTTATTTATGCATCTCTCCTCTCCTGCTGTGGACAGCAAGCTTCTGTCCTCTCAAAGCATGAGATGGTAGGTAAGGCTTCCTGTGCTCCTGTCCCCATCTCACGTTTTTCTCTGTCATTATCCCATAAAGGTATCCATTTGAGCAGGATAACCAAGATGATGCACTGGGAGACAACAGCAAGTATGAAGAATCCTGCTGCTGGCTCTTCCCAAGCTTTACCAGCAGAGAGCAACAGCTAACCCTGTTCCTAGCCCAGCCGGGGTCATGCTGCAGGGCCAGGATGGGGCTTGGCACACACACAGCAGGCACAAGCTACTTGGATGAGTAACGTTCCTGCTTCCAGTGCTGGCTACTCACCAAAACTAGAGCCCAAAAAGCCTTGTCATCATGGGGACCCTGGAGAGCTGTGCGATGGAAGAGGCTTGTTTCAGTGGAGCAGCTTGGGGGAGCCCACAACACCTCCCAAAAGCATGGACTACGCCTGTACCAGGCACGTAATTGATAGTCACAGTGAGAAGGAAGATCTGCTTGGCCAGAGTCAAGACTGCCATCACAGTGTTGCCATTTCAGTCGGGTACTGTAGTGCAAAATAAGTGCTGAAAAATAAGAGAGAAAACTGGAAGAAAGATGGGCTCTTCATTTCCCCTGTACCTGAGCTGCAGGGAGGCAATTTCTAACCAAGAGGGAAGTGAACAGATTAATGACCTGCTGCTTCTGTTACAGGAACAATTAATAGTGTTGTCATAAAGGTCTCCACATCCCAGTGACAATTGCACAGGATTATTGGCAGTTGACCTCTCTTGTCTCACCTCTGTGTCTCTGGGCAGCACACACACTGGCTGCGTGCTAAAGCCTGACCCCAAATGTACCAGCACAGTATTTAAGTTCCAGGTTAACTGAAGTCAGTCAGATGAAGAAAGACACAACATTTTTGACTGTGTGTACAATCTTGCTGAAATAAAGAGAGAAACAGTATCAGTCTTGTCTGTGCTCAGGTCAGGGAGCTCCTAACGAAGATCCCCATTTCATTTACCTCCTTCTTTAACAGACACAACCTCTTGCCATTCTGCTGAATTTAATCTTTCTATTTTTCTTTTGCGCTCTCTGGATCTTGAAGGCCATTACCTCCATTGTTCTGCCCAGAGGGTTTGTTTCACACAAGTCACCAACATGATCTGAACCTGCACAGAGTTCAACTCACACAATTCCTACTGGGTAAAAAATGCCTATTGCTCTGAGTGACTACTGCTCATGCGTGAAACTCATTGTTGAGCCATTGACAGCAGTCAGAAGGTGATGGCAAGGGAGAACAGACACTCCTGATAGCCCTAGCTGGCTTTCATAGCAAAATCTGAGGGCAAAATAGCTGTCTTCTAAGTAGATGTGGCAATGAAGGGACTCCTGCCCTCTGGCAATACAGCTCCATAATAGGGGATCTGCCAGGGCTGCTTGGATATCCAGCATTTGACCCACAGACAAAACCAGATTTGGACAGTTGACTTTGAAAGGTAACGCCATATTTTACCCACCATTCCCTTGAGAAGCCAATGTGAAAGTACTTGGGGGAATGCCTTTATTTCTAAGGCTCACGTATAAATCAGAAAAGTCTTGCTCAAGCATTTGAGTTGCCAGAGATGGAGCCAGGCTGACTGGCCAGCTCACACCTCCAATCCTGTGGGTCAGACAACAGAAGGTGCTGAGTGTGTCCAAATTCCCAGAACACATGCCCCCTTCTCTCCCCTGACATCTCTTTACAACAGGAAAGACCACAAAGTGATACACACCAGTTCCTAGCTTGTTTCTCAAAGACTAATGGAAACAGAAAATGAGGTCACAGACAATGCTATGGCTTTGTATGTGACAGCCTGCACTTAAGGAAACAGACTGGAAAGAGACCAGGGCAGAGGAAAGATGAAAATGAGAAGGAAGTGTAGATAAAAGTCAGTGGAGCGACTGGAGCATGTGCTAATGCTGGGTGAGACGCTGCAGCTAATGATGACAGTGTGCAAAGAGATTTGAAAGTGGAAAGCCAGACCAGAAAGACAGATGAAAAGCTGGAAAAGGCAGGTGCTGAAGTGCATGTGATTGTGGAAAAGAGGCTGGAGAGAGAAAGAAAGTGGGGACAGCAGGAAAGAAAGGTTTTCTGAAAGGAGAAAGACATCTGTCGTCCATTCTGTCAGGCTCGAAGGAAAGCAAACGGAGTCAGTGGCATTTCAGAACTCTCCACAGCAGGTGTCTTGCAGGCTCCATCCCCAGCCAGAGCTCTGGGGAGTCACAATTAAATGCAATGAGGCGGAATAAGAGAGGCTGGAGCATTGCAGTGTGGCGGTGCCTGAAGCCTGGAAGGTAGTCTCCAAAAACATCCTGGGAGGCATTCCTCTGATCTGCAAGGAAAATTGTGCTCACAGTTCTGCTAAAGCCAAATAAAGAAAAACAAAATGCAAGCTTACTATATGATGGTAAAACGTGGAATTCTTTAGTAGCAGGGAAGGAGACGTGGGTTCCCAAAGCCCTGAGACAGATCCAATGCTGGCTTCCAGCTCTGGACCTTGCACCCCAAGGCTCACTCTAGGGATCCTGGGAGCACCTCTGTTAGGGTAGTCTTCTTAGGAGCCATCTTCACAGGTGGGAGGACTTTGCAATCTCTGCACAGCTGTTTGCAGGCTGTTTCCTGAGCAGCAAAGGATATTGAGGAGTTGTGTGAACTCTTGTCTTCAAGGCAGTCTTAGTCATAAGTGTGTAACTGGGTATTTAAGCACTCACACCCTCTCCTTGCTCTGAGTGTCACTCAGTTGGTTGTCCTTCACTATCTGCTCCAGTTGCACATGAGCAGGAATTCCAGCCCTTGAGATCTATCCTGGCAAGGAGTACAAAGGTGCCTGCCTCCAGTCCATGTGCTGGGATCCACAAAGGGCCCATTTCCATTAAAGCCAATGGCAACCTGCCTTTAGGACAGGCTTTGAGCTTCCCTATTCCCGTCTCAAATGGTGACAGGAGCAGAAGCATGAGCCAAGCACACCCAGTACATGGGAGCCAGGTGCCTGCATCCTCAGCCATTCCTGCAGGCTCCACAGCTCATCAAGCCTGAATCACTTCATGAATCAGGAGTCCAGGACATCACCAGCAAGGAAAGTTAAGAAGAGCGAACGGAGGTTCCCCCCTTAAGGCTGAGTGTCTCATAGTGGCCAAGCCCACACAGAGTCTGTACCACAACCTGCCAAAGTGAGCAACGTGTTTTGCCACAGCACGTGGATTAGCCACTGGCATGGCACTGCCATACTTGTGGCCATGAGGAATCTCAGGCACTCACCAGTTCAGGTCTTCCCATCTTAATCTGGGATGCTGTTTCCCACTCTTGGTGAGAAATCAGGGACTCACAGATTAAGAGCCTTATCTGCTCCAAAACTTACCATATGCATATAAAAGCAGCCCAAATCAAAGGCTTCAGCAGTATGACGGAAATCTGACTGTACGTTCAAGAATCCTCCTGAGATAATCTTACATGAGCAACTACTCCGGAGGATCCAGTAGCCAAACTTCCAACATGAAGCTTGCATATGCTGTATTAGTCAAATTTGCTTTAGTTGCTATTAGACAAATGTTTCTATTTGTCTCATTGCACAACACCCACAAAGCAGCCAAATACCTTTTGCAAGCTGCTATTTAGTTGCTGATAAGGAATAGTTACGCCAGTCATAGGAAGTCTACCTACATCCTTTCAGCTGCTATGATCTTGTCAAGTGGGCCAACCTCATGCTAGCTAGTTCTTGCTCTGTTTTGCTTCAGTCGGTTGGCATAGAAGCTCTTTTTTTTTTTTTCAAAGATTCACATTTGATTTGCATAAGAATGTTAATGGAGTAATTTCAGAAATAAACGCCAAGCTGTACACTCAGGAAGAGTCCTCACCACTGTGAAGGCTTTTTGGCATTTCCCCTCTCCCCTGGCTCACAAAGGCTCATGTGTGACAGGTCAAGCTCCTCTTTCTGCCACTTTCAGAAACAGTGGCTTTGACAGTAAGAAAACACAGCCAATGTTTCCTGTCTGTCTTAGGCTAAAATCGTAAATCATCTTCCCTAGAGGAACCAAAGCAGAGTAAGAGCAGAGCAGGCAGGCCAGAGGATCTCATTGTTGGCAAACACCTGGGCTTTGCGTTCAACAACAGTGAGATCAGCACACATGGCTGGGGGCAGTACCACGGTCAGGGCTCTGTTGAGCTCTTTGCACGTGTCACCTGAGGTGGTGACAATAGTCATGAACGTGGAAAATCCCAGCTCTGCCTGCACAGGCACAGACCAGCTGCTAGGTGCAGAACCAAATTCCTGGTTTTCCTGCTTTTGCTCCACGGGATTTTGCATCCATGGCCGCACTGTTGTGTGGTCCCAGTTCCAGCGAGCGGAGTAGAAAACTTCTCCCTTTATCCTTGAAATAGCCTGCAACCACCTGGTTTCTGCAGGGAGGTGGTGGATGTGTGCTCAGGCCCCTCCAGATGAGTAGGTATTCCAAGCAACAGACACCACTCTCCAGCATTCAGAGAAGCCGATGCCTGGTTCATCCCATCCTTCACACTCACTTTCTCTTTTTCTATGAGCTGTGCAGAAAAATTATGCTTTGTCAAGGTTAATGAGGTATTTATTCTACATTTGATCTTTCCGTTTACAGCTTAATTACTGCCCTAGAAAGCTCCAGTCCTTGGAAATCAGCATCTTTGTGTAACGGAAAGGTGGAGCCCTCAGCTATGTAACACTACATGAAAGCAGCACCACGTCAGTTCATGTACGAGGTAGCTCCATTTTCTGTGAGTCAGTCAATCATGGGCTTTCGTCAAATTCTCTCTATTTGAGGAGAAGGACTTGGGGGTGTTGGTTGATTAGAGAATGAACATGAGCTGGCAGTGTGCTCTTGCAGCCCAGAAAGCCAACTGCATCCTGGGCTGCATCAAAAGGAGTGTGA
>JASSUY010036023.1:0-20344 GCA_032466535.1 Forpus xanthops
CTTGGCCAGCCTAAACATTCTAAGCCATAACTATAAACACTGGTGTTATCAGCACTGTTCCCAAGGTGAAAATCAAAAACGCTGTGCTGCACCAGCTACTACAAAAAAGAAAAAATGACTGCTGCTGCTGAACCCATGACAGGGGACAAATATGCTACTATGCTTCTCTTTAACTTCTAGATTTAGTTAGGTTTATGAAAGCATAGATTTTCTTTTTTTTTTTTAGTAATTTTGTCATTTACAGCAGCACTCACTGGTTTACCTGATCATTACGAACATTACTTTGTGTCACTTATAGAGGTATTGTGCAGTAATGGCCCTGAAAGTCATACAATCATAGCTTTTTTAATATGTATAAGATGGGTAGCTGCTTTCATACTGGCTCTGGGAGTGTTAGAAAGGCAGACTTGCAAACTAGAAGTCGCGGCCAGTTCATTGCAAGTTTTGCTAACTGGGAATCAGTGTTGAGAAGGCTTTTGATTACTTTCAGTGTCACAGCCTGCTATTACAAGGAAAGTGGTTAATGAGATCAGATGTAGTTTGTAAACTGCTCTAATAGCTGGCAGATTACAGATTCGGCACTTTTTTCCTCTTGCTTTCTCTCTGTTCTGGTATGTGGTCTCTGGGGGGGAGTATTTTAGTCTAATACAGCAGATTAGTTCGTGTTCGGAGTTACTTAAATATAATTCTTAAGAGGAAGCTACTCAGGAATAATCCATTCAGTAGGAAAATGTGGCCACATTAAGATGTGGTACTGTTACTTAAGCTGAAGTTAAATGGTTGCTTTATAATAAATCAAAAGCACCTTTGATTATGGTATTATAAGTTTATGATAGAATTGGATGAAGTTTGCACAAAGCCTCAGGCTTTGACTTTTTATCTGCTTTTGTTTAAGGGGAAGGACTACCTTAAGACTTGTGAGCAACCATTGTTTTATCTCCCTAGTGAGTGTGTTGCATCTCCTTGTCTAAAATACTTTCAGGAATTGCAGTGTAAGCTATGTTTTAAAGGAGATTAACAACCTTTTGGCTGCTTTTTTCCAAGATAAGCAGCCTCCAAGTAACTTTTTTGGTAAATTTTGTGTAAGTAGACACAAAGCAATAGCTTTTTTGCAGCTTGTGCTCATCTCTTTTAATGTTTGCACAACTGATAGCCAAGGTTAGGTTGAATCAGTATTCATTAAAAACTGATTTCAGTACTCTAGTCACTTGAGCAACTATGTCTTTTTTCATACTTGCAAGTATTGAACATAATGTAAGGCCCATATCTGGTGATAATTGTTTTGAGAAACAATATTAGATACCACTTTACAATAATTTCTGAATATTTTCTCACTGAAATTCATTTTCTTGTGTTACTGTAGATGCCTCAGCCCACAATCTATGTCTGCTTATGAAACTAGTGAAGAACTAAGTCTCCATGTTGCTATAGGAGGCAAGATATACCTAACTGTTTGTTGGCCACGTGAAACTGTCACAACACGCAGTATGTCAGCTAGTGACAAATTAACAAAATGGGAGGTGGTTGGTGTTCAAGGAGCATTGCTGAGTCACTTCATTGAACCAGTATATATTCACAGTATTGTTGTTGGTAAGTGGACTTTTTGTATGTTTTCATGTTCCAGTTTGGTTACATTTTATAAAACGTAAACTAAGATAAGATGGTTCGTTCAAGAATTACAGTACTTTTCTGAAAAGATAAGAAGTGTGTGTGGGGTTTGTTCTTTCTTAGCTTGTTGGTTTTTTTTTTGTTTGTTTGTTTAAACTCATCTTTGAAATGCCCTAATGTAGAAGTCAGTCAGGCTCACTCTTGTGTCATTGTGGGTTTGTTTTATCTTGCTGGATTGCCCTTTGTATTTTTGTTTAGAGAAAGAATTTTATATGAAATTTTATAGAATTTTATATTAAATTATATATTTATAGAATTTTATATGAAATCATATTTTAGATGTTAAAAATATACCATGCATGAAAATGTTGTGTTAACTGTTTAGCCAAATACGGTGACTTTAAGGTGACTGTTCTGCAAACTAAATATTGGAACTGATTTTTCCAAAGATTATTTTTATGTGGAAGAATTAATACAATGTAAACAAAACACACCCCCCACCCCCGCACCCCCATCCCAAAAGAATCTAAACCAACAAAATACATGCATACTTGGGTTGTTTATTTGATGTACTTCCATGACTGATGACACCAAGCTCTGTGTCTCGGTTGATAACGTTGGGGAGAAGGAATGCCATGCAGAGGGACCTTGACACACTTGTGAGGTGGGCTGATGCCAACCTTATGAAGTTTAACCATGCCAAGTGCAAGGTCCTACACCTGGGTGGGAGCAATCCCAGGCACAGCTCCAGGTTGGGCAGGGATAAGATTCAGAGCAGCTCTGTGGAGAAGGACTTGAGGGTGTTGGTAGATGAGAGAATGAACATGAGCTGGCAGTGTGCTCTTGCAGCCCTGAAAGCCTACTGCACTCTGGGCTTCATCAAAAGTGGCATGACCAGCATGTTGAAGGGGGTGATCCTGCCCCCACTCTGCTCTCGTGAGACCTCACTTGGAGTATTGTGTGCAGTTTTGGTGTCCTCAACAGAAAAAGGACATGGAACTGTTTGAGTAAGTGCAGAGGAGGGCCATGAGGATGATCAAGGGACTGGAGCATCTCCCCTATGTAGATAGGGTGAGAGTTGGGGCTGTTCAGCCTGGAGAAGAGAAGGCTGTGTGGAGATCTCATAGCAGCCTTCCAATATCTGAAGGGGGCCTATAGGGATGCTGGGGAGGGACTCTTCATGAGGGACTGTAGTGAGAGAACAAGGGGTAATGGGTTCAAACTTACACAGGGGAAGTTTGGAATGGATCTGAGGAAGAAATTCTGTACTGTAAGGGTGGTGAGGCACTGGAATGGGTTTCCCAGGGAGGTTGTGAATGCTACATTGCTAGCAGTGTTCAAGACCATGCTGGACAGAGCCTTGGGTGGCATGGTTTAGTGGGAGGTGTCCCTGCCTTTGGCAGGGGGTTTGGAACTAGATGATCTTAAGGTCCTTTCCAGCCCTAACTGTTCTATGATTCTATAACTGACCTTGTTTTCCTTAATAGGAAATGGAAATTGCACGGATATAAGCGGACTAAAATTAGCTATACGAAGCCGTGTTGATGATGCTCTTACGTTAAAGCTTCCCATGCCTTACCTGGTCAACAGATGTCATACTTACTTGGTGAATGCTGCGCAACCAATTCAGGCAAACTTTAAACAGACATCTCTTAGCTTAAATTGGTCATTGTCAGATATATCACTGGAGGTCGTGGATGGGTTAGATGGAATAACCACTGAAAGGTTAGAATTTTTCTTCGTTATATTGGAAGTAATGGTTAAAATTATTTTGTGCTAGTTTATTGACATACTCATTTTTCTAAGCTATGCATGGAGGCCGCAGTATTACCTAAATGGGAGAGGTTCTCTCCTTTGTTAGGTGAATGCATCGTATGATTATGAACCGTCTAGAGATCTTGTAACTTTACAGTGAGATATCAAGATACAAAATTAAGTAGTTTTTTGAATCGAGGTATTGAAGTATATTCCATTGTCTGTGGTAGTGAATGTTTTAGTTTTCACAGTACGTGAAACCTGGTGGCATCCTTGTTCAGATAAATTCTAGTTTAAAAATACTTTTTTGTTGGCTTGTTTGAATTCTCACAGCTTCTGATTTGCATTAGCTTTGTTCACTGACAGTGGAAGTAGAACCATATGATCATGTTCACAAAGCATCAGAGGGGAAAAAAATCCTGTAATGATTAAAGCAACATAGCCCTGATGTATTTGTAACTGAGTTTGATTTTGTGGTGGGTTTTTTGTTTTTGTTTTATTTTTGGCTTGTTTTTGTTGTTTTCTTGTTTTTGTTTTGGTTTGTGGATTGGCTTTTTTTTTTTTTCCATTTTCACTGCAGTTCACCCTTCAAAAGTGGCACTTGCATGGCAAGTCGCCTTTGCAAGGCAGCAATGTTTAGTCGTTTTAAATTGCTTGCTAAGGAAGCGAAACGGGAAGATTTACTTCAAGTTGCAACTTACCATGAAGCTAAGGTAAGGTGATAACAGGGTTGGAGAAAATTTTTTATGTAACCTTTCAATGACTATTCTCAAAGCTAGTTTTGTAGCAAAGGGTGACTTTCTGTTTTGCTGGAGGCTTCACCTGAGCAGCTGGATCCCCTTCATTTTCTCTAATCTTAGCCTGATAATATCTCCAGTTGCTGTTTTGAAAGAAAAAGTAATCTGCTTTTTTAAGAATTAGTATTGAAAGACTCTGAAAATCTGCCATGTTTTGTCTCAGTATGTGGAGGTTGCTGGCTATTTTCCCCATGTAAAATAGTTTCATATTTCAAAGCTTGTTTTTTTTTCGTTAGTTTATTTTCAATCTTATCCTCTATTTATTTAATATGTACATAGATATTTTTTTCCACCATAATGTAGTCTTGTGGGAGGATTTGTATATCTTTAAGGAATAGGAAAGTAGGAAGTGGTTCATCAGAAGACAGCATTAAGTCCCAGGCTTTCCTTTGTGGTATAAAAACAGAGAGAAACTACTTGGAAGTGGCTACTATGATTCCTAATTTCTGTAAATTCACTCACTTCTGTCCTTAGTTGGAAATACATAAGCTCATCTTCTCTGTACTCTTGAAGGTTTTTCCTCTCTTTGGTTCAAGAACGGCATTTTATTTACAGAATTTTTATGTGAAACGTAGGCTTCTATGAAGTACGTATCCCCTTTTATGTTATTATTATTTTTCCCCGTGAGAACACACAAGACATGATTTTTTTCATTATTTTTTTGTTTTAAATGTTTCAAAAACTCCTTCAGGATAGGATGCCTTGCTTGATTGACTTCATCTGTTCAGATTTGCATTGAATGAGAGTGAATGTCTGTTTTTTGTGTAAAGATAGTACTGGAACTATCAAGATACTGAAAATTGTGTTTAACAGAACAATTCTTTTCCCAGTAAACAGCCAAACATATAAAAAGAGTATGTTTTTAGAGTCTGTAATGCTTTCTCTGACTGTCAGCAGCTGAGGGAACTATAAGATTTGTAGGTATTGTCTTCCTCAGTGTTTGTGCTTGTGCACTTTATATGCTGGTTGTAAAGTGTCCAGATCTTTGTGAGCATCATTCTTCCAATGTCTTCTTTCTTACTTAATATTTTCTTTTTTTCTTTTTTGTTATAGACAAAATCTGAGTCGTACCAAGAAGCAAAAAACTTGCTACAAAACTACTTAGAGCAACATAATTACGGATCTTGGATTGTGAAGTCTCCACATATTGAGCAGTTTAGTGACTGACATTTAATTGTGGAGTTTGTATTTGCGCAGCAAGGAAAACGTTACAAAGCTGCTTCTTTCCAGTTTAAACACTGTTATTAAACCATCTGTAACTCTTTAGTCGCTTCAAAAGCTGTCTCATAGGTAGGAGTATCGATCAGCTTTGCGAAGCAGATTTGGTTTGCCCCACAGTGCCACCTCATTTCTGCTCACAGCCCACCCCCCACTCCCCCATCCTGTGGAGTTGTTAACATGATTTAACATGATTTTTTTTTTTCCCCTGTTAGTTTCAGGATAGCTGCATATTGATTTCCTTTTTTTCCCTGCCTTTTTCATATCATACAAGTGTGAGCAGCTGTTAAGTACATAGTGTTTTCACATCAGTAGTAGTATAGTGTTGTCATGTTTCAGCTTCTTATTCTAAGAAGTTTCTAAAATAAAAACCTCCTGGTATGGTGTGTAGTTATTTTTGTTGTTTGAATCTGATTTTTCTAACTAGTATGTGGAGTCTCTATTGGAGATACTCTTACGTTGAATTAGAAGCTGTTGAAACTCACTTAGTTTTTACTGCTTGGTCCTTGATGTTTTTTTGCTACTGCTATTTTGTTTTCTGTTACCATCTTTTATCTTGGTGGTGCATGGTGGTGTTTTTGTTGTGTTTTGTGGTACACGTGCCACATAGTATTTGCTCCCTGTAATGTTTCCTGTGTAAGAATGCTAGAGAATGGCTGGAGCATAGTATTGGCTTTTTTTCAGGGATATTAAATCTTCAATAAATTTCCTTGACAATGTGTTAGCTATATATGTTCATGTAATGAGTGAAATACATGTTAAATCTGACATACCATGTAATATATCTGCAACATGCTGTGCATTACTGCTTTATAACTTCTGGAGCATTTTTCTGTAGGGCCTTGGACTTTTGCTGAGACATCATCACCAAAGTATTTTCTGTAGTTAAGCTAGAAGCCTGAAATAGGTACAAGTAATTGTCCTTTTTTGTATACTTCAGCCATTTTATTAATTGAACAGCCAACCACATCTATGAAACTTAGGTTCCTTCTTAGGAGGAGAGAGGTTCTGTTGTGATAATGATATGTTGTGCTGGGCTCCGTAGCTGTATCCTTGAAGCTTGAGTTGATGAAAACAGTGTGGATCCAGTGCTTGTATATGGGTTTTTCTTTGAATAAGTAACAGCATGTGCAGAATGCACTGAGCTCATAAATGTAAGCATGTAGATGTTCTAGCCAAGTTTTTCCTCAGCTACTTCAGTAATTCTGAAATGTGTCATTCTGCAAGCTTGAGAGAAGCAAGAGTGATGTGATTGCAGTAATGAGGCTGAAGATGTATTACCTAGAAGTACATTTGCACAGCATGTAGGCATCATACATATGTCCATAGAAGCGTGACTGACTGCATAGACTGAAGCCAGGCATGTGAATATGAACAGCATCAACACTTGAGAGCTTGGCCTCTCCCCTCTCTGCTTGGGAAGCATGGAGGTCCACTGGTGAAAGTATAAATAAACATGCAGATATGGGGGGTGTGCATGTGTATATTCATAGAATCACAGAATAGGATTGGAAAGGACATTAAGATCATCTAGTTCCAAACCGCCTGCTATGGGCAGGGACACCTCCTACTAAACCATGCCACCCAAGGCTATGTCCAGCCTGGCCTTGAACACTCCCAGTGATGGAGCATTCACAACTTCCGTGGGCAACACATTCCAGTGCCTCACCACCCTTACAGTAAAGAATCTCTTCCTCAGATCCATTCCAAACTTCCCCTGTTTAAGTTTGAACCCGTTAACCCTTATCCTCTCAGTCCCTCCCCAGCATCCCTATAGGCCCCCTTCAGATACTGGAAGGCTGCAATGAGGTCTCCACGCAGCCTTACCTTCTCCAGGCTGAACAGTCCCAACTCTTATCATCCTATCCTCATAGGGGAGGTGCTCCAGTCCCCTGATCATCCTCATGGCCCTCCTCTGCACTTGTTCCAACAGTTCCATCTCCTTTTTATGTTGACACCAAAACTGCACACAATACTCCAAGTGAGGTCTCACGAGAGCAGAGTAGAGGGGCAGGATCAGCTCCCTCAATCTGCTGCTCACACCCCTTTTGATGAAGCCCAGGATGCAGTTGGCTTTCTGGGCTGCAAGAGCACACTGCTGGCTCATGTTCATTCTCATCTACCAACACCCCCAAGTCCTTCTCCTCTGGGCTGTTCTGAATCTCATCCCTGCCCAACCTGTAGCTGTGCCTGGGATTGCTCTGACCCAGGTGTAGGACCTTGCACTTGGCATGGTTAAACTTCATGAGGTTGGCATCAGCCCACCTCACAAGTGTGTCAAGGTTCCTCTGGATGGTATTCCTTCCCTCCAAAATACCAACCGAGTCACAGAGCTTTGTGTCATCAGCAAACTTGCTGAGGGCTCACTCAGTCCCACTGTCCATGTCACTGACAAAGATGTTCAAGAAGACCAGTCCCAACACCGACCCCTGAAGGACACCACTGGTTAGTGGTCTCCAGTTGGACATTGAGCGCAACTCTTTGTGTGTGGCCATCCAGCCAGTTCTTCATCCATCGAGTGGTGCACCTATCAAATTGATGTCTCTCCAACTTAAGAGACAAGGATGTCATGTGAGACAGTGTCAAATGCTTTGCACAAGTCCAGGTAGATGACATCAACTGCTCTACCCCTGTCCATCAGTTCCATAGCCCCTTCATAGAAGGCCCCCAGATTGGATATTCTCCCTGTATAGACAGCCCTGCTGTACCTATGTACATGTCGCATTACACTGCTCATGTCACTCAAGTGTCACATGATATATGTGCCACATGTAATATGTTGCATATCATGCTATGTATCACAGTGTCACATGCATGTCCCATAGATGCTGCAAACCACATGTGTGTTGTGTAGCACATGTGTCATGGCATGGTACATATCACAACTTGGTATTAAATCTGTGTACTCAAGCAGAAGGTAGCTCAGGAAATGCATTATTGTAAGAGGTTTTGCTGAGGATTTTTAGGACTTGTAGGAAAAGGTATGTACAGTAAAATTTACCTTGATACTCATTTTCAGAGGCTTTCAGTAGAATGCCCTTTTTCCTTAAAAGATTTGTTCTAAAGCTTGGGCAAATACAGGAATGAATCCTGTAGCTGCTATTTAAGTCTATGAACCTACATATAATTACTTGTCAATCTGATGGACAGGGAGAGTTTATTTTCTGTGTGTAGAATTTATATTTTTGCCAACTTTATCTCATAGGCTCAGAGCTTGCTATGTCTTCAAATATTTTCTCACTTTGTTTAAAGGAGGTTCATTTTTCGTTCTTGTATGTTGCTTTTAAGTATCAGATAAGAAGGAATTAATGTAATAAGCATCATTCTACAAAGATTGACAAGGTTGAAAGGATTTTTGCAAACATTTCTTTCCTGTTTTCTCACTTCTGTTACACTGTTTAGGGAGTACTGTTACTTCAGGCTGTCATTTGGAAGTCGGCTGATTTGAGCTGAGGGTGGAGCTGCTGTGTTTGTGGTGGGGTGACTGACAGTATTTGGTTTTCTGAGTCTTTGTGGGTGGGGACAGAGCACTCTTCACTGCGGGAAGAGAAGTGTAGAGTAACAGATACCAGCGCTGTAAGTATTTTCCCAGCTTTGGCAGAAAGCTATCATTAACGCCCATTTTCTCTTTTCAGCATTCAAGAAAACTGATGGGTTTTCCAGTGTTAGTCTGTTTTTAAGTACAACCTGAAATACTTCATAGTACACCCACCTGCAAAACACATCAAAGACTAAGCGACAGGCTGATAAGTGTTGTAGTCAGCTTACTTTGATCAATTATGGGTTTGTATTGTTAGTATTGACTGGTGGGGTTTGGATTGCTAAAGATAGTCCTCCTGGTTGGTTTTTTTCCTGCATAAAACTTACAATGTCACATGACTGACTCCATCTTCATTTGTAGTAAACACACTTGTGGGTTTCCACAAAAATATTTTTGTGAATACTGAAGGCAGCATATGTTCACATGGATTTATACGTTAATCATCCATTTGATGTTAGTTGTTGCTAGAAGTGTTTCCCTGTCTCTCAAGACTTTTGAGAACTACATGTTTCACCTATGTAAACAATAAGTATGTATCCTGCAGAAAAGTACACCAGAAAGCATGCATAGCAAAAGAGAACAGAGCACAAAATAATGTTGGGGGCTTTGGAGTTTCTTTCTGGGGGAACCAGCTTGGCTCTTACTTCGATACCTTGTGTTACATGCTACTGGAAACTGTTTTGGGGTTGCTTGTTTGTTTTTTAATTGCTTTAAAATAGTTATTTACAGATTTTTTGAGTCTGGTACTGTACTCTGTACTCTTGTATATTGGTAAAAGCCTTTTTTTTTTTTTGGAGGGTGGGGTGTTTATTGTGTTAAAAAAAGAAAGCAATAAGTAGTCAGTGAAAAAAAGACAGTATAGTTTAACAATGAAGACTCGAGACATGACTTTTATAATAACTGAAATTTATTAAATATTAATCTACAAAGAACTTTGAATAGTTTCGGTGTTTTTTTGTTGTTTTTTTTTTTTTTTGGTTTTGTTTTTTTTTTTAATAAATAGTTGTCTTTCAAGATGACTGACAAAGTGAGAACCAGTTAGTTTTTTCCAAAGTACATTCTGAGCCCGTAGGGCTTACCAAAAGGATCAAATGTGATCTTAGAACAGACTGTTATCACCCAGACTGAGAACATAGAGTGGTCCCAAAATGGGCAGCAAGCTAGTAAGCCATAGGGCAAAATACATAAATTAGTCATAATTTATTATTTAAATAAATAATGTAGCAGTAAAAATGGTTATTTGCTTATTTTAGCATAGATCTCAGAAAGTTGCTCAGATCTTGGTGAAATGCAGGAAACTTCTTCTTCTCATTAGCTTCACAGATCTTGCATCCAGTTCCTTGGGGAATTAGATCCTGCAATACAGATATTTTTGTTGATTGGTGATAGCTCTCTTGTCAGATAGTTTTATCAATAAAACATCAACTTCTGTTTTCTTTTAAGAAAAAAGAATCATTAATATTTCCAAGGAGTGGCTTTTTTTCAGTAAGTAAGTTAAGGGATGACATGATTAAGCATCTGCTTATAAAGGAGACTTTTGCAAATGAAAGAATACAATAAGCTAAGCAAACTCTCTATGATAAATACTGTAGCAGAAGCAATTTTTTTTTTTAACTAGGTAAAAAAGTTACCTACCATAAGACCCTGGAGATTCTTCTGGATATTCCTAAGATTATGAACATCCTCATCTTCAATGTCATTCTCCAAGGTGCCAATTTCTGCCAGGTAACATCGTAAAGTTTGCCAGCTGCACTCCTAAAACAGTTAGAAAAAATAATTTTATGTATATATATATATATATATATATATAGCATATATAACTATATATGTATAGTAACAATATATATATTGTTTCCTCAGGGCAATTGATTCAGTTTTAAAAAAATCTCAATTGCCTGTTGTTTTTATCCTCATATCGGGAATTAAGCTGTCGGTTTTCTGCAATGTATATGTAGTTCATTTGTTGCCCTTAATTTGTATTGTAAAAAGTTGACATGTTTTCTTACTTCTGTGATAGATTAATGTAGCTTTTGAAAAATTAGAAATCTTCCAGGACACTGAGAGCATCGCTTGGGAACACGAAGCTGTAGTATATGCTCATAGACCAAATGAGCAAATTTGTCTTTCTTTTCATGTGGAAATTGTGTCTTAGCGAAAGGGTTTATAGCCAAAGTGTCTGTCAGTTTTGTAGTGGGCTTTTTAGAGCCATCTTCAGTTAATGCACTTTAGTGGGTTTATCTAATGCCTGCATCTGATCTGGCTCTTGAATATGATAACTTTTCACATCACTCTTACAGGCTATTTCATCACTTGGTGACAATATGTTACTAATCAGCTTCATACATTTGCACTTAAGCATTGGAACTCTGAGATAGCAGCACCTAGATGTTGCCAGTGATGAGAAAAATGACTCAGATAAGGAAGTGGTTGCAGAATCTGGTTTTAAATCTTCACTGAAACAAAATTGTGAAGTGAGATTTCTTCTCAATTAGAAACTACTTTGGAGGTTCAAAGTAGTTAACGGCTGACTTCTGTAAAGACTTCTACTTCCCAATACTAAATAACCTGATGCTTTTATTTATTGGTGTACTTGTACACTGAATTAAACAGGAAAGCAGTACAGATTAGCAGCCTGTCTGTGATGAATATTCTGTGATAGAGCTGTACTTAGAACACAGTCTGCCCTCCAGTGTGCAATTTTTTTGAAGGAAGAGGCTGCAGTGATAGTATTCTTCTGGAACTGAGTCTTGTGTATTAACTCAATGCCATAAACCATGAATATATAGCTAGTATGTCTAGAATGGCTTATTAAAGTTTTGTTCCTGAAGAGAATGAGGTAAGAGCATATCTGAGTTTGACCACTGATGGACATAGAAGGCCTACAGTGTCTTAAACAGAACACACTAGTAGCTCTGCATCTAGTCTAGATGTGCACTATAGCCTACTGTAAGCTAATACAATGTTTAAATAGTTCAGAAAACATTTTTTCCTGGGAATTCTACCGTGTATTAAGCAGGATGTATAGGGGGGATTCATTTGGAGTTACAAATTGTGCAAAGCAATGAGATAGTGTATATCAGAACCATGTTTGAGAAGACAAATCAAAAGCAGAAATGTCTTCAAGAAACTGCACTCCCTACACTGAATTCAAACTCTCCAGGTTTGTCTGCCTTTCTACCAAGTGAATTTGTTTGGTGTAATTCAATAATCTATCATTTTAAAGTAGCCATATTTCAGAAATTCTTCTGAAAACAGAAAATTTAAACTCACCTGTTTCTCATTTGGTGTGTAAAAGTCAAGATGAATCTTCTGTAAAGAAGGGGGAGAAAAAGTTAATTTTCTAGAAAAATGCATAGGAAAAGGTAAGCATAAAAGATAAACAGAAAACTTATAATAAAAGAAAATCAACCACTTACATCCTTGCTCTTTTCCAGGAATTTTAGATCTCTTATTAAAGCTCTGAGAAGGTGCACTTTTTCTGTTGAAAGAGGTGATCTATAAGCTGCAGTCATAAGCATTGCTGCTGAAATACAGCTCAAGATCAGTACTTTGCGCATCATGGCAGTGTTCTGATTATCTATATGCTAGTATTTGAGGTGTGGTGTATGATAAGAGCTGACAAGTTGTCATTAAACTCTTTAGTGTATTTATACTCTTCTTTCTTGGGGGGGAAAAGATGGGGGCGTCATGTAAAATAGGTTTTATTACACATTTTTTCATATGTTCTACCTGTATGGCAAGAATCACTACTTTTGTTTTTCCTCCCCTGATGACACTTTGGAATTTTTATAAAGCAGGAGGGATTTTACCTACATTCACTGCTGTAAGAGAAGCCCACACTCACTTTGGGCAATTTCTCTTTGTGCTTTCTGCATGAAACACTTTTTCCCTCTTCTGCTGTCCCACTCCCCCATAGAATATGCCATGGAATGTACTACTCCCACACAAAATGTTGTTCTTAATTTTTATAATTTAGCCATTTTGTCCATCTATCTGTGTATATTTATCTTTTCAGAAATGCTGTGGCTTTATTTAAGTGAAGAAGAAAGAAGTACTCTCATTTTAGTAATTGTTGATTAAACAACAGGAAGAAAGTTGGCTTCCTGTCTGAAGGTGGTTTTACCTATCATCTTTTGCAAAGACAGTGTAAGCTTAGATGCATGTCTTTACATGCACCTAAGCTTACATGCACCCTACCTGACTGTAAGTCAGTCTTTAGACCAATGTTTTTGACCTTCCCCCCCAAAACAAACAAACAAACAAACAAACCCCAACAAACTTCCAGCAGGATTCTTTGTTTGGGGATGTTAAACCATATTTTATTACTGCATATCTTAGTGCTGCTTTTTCTTCCTTGTGTGCACCTTTCACTTTTCTCCAGTTTACAATGAAAATGCACTGCTTTTTGAAATATTGACAGATTTTCTTACTGATACCTAACCCACCGCATGCTGTGGTCTGTGTCACAGTACTGAAGGTGAGAGTAAGCAGTCACTTGACACTGAACTCTTGTATACTACCGTTTCTCTGGTTCAGAGCTCTCTTGGCTGGTATCTGGTGAAAAAGATGCGAAGTGTTTAAAATTCATAATTTTCTTCTTTTTGACTGTAGTTCTGAGCCATATACTCTTTCTGCTGCCCAGGAGTCTCTAATGTTGTGTGAAACGTGGTTCTTCTACTCAGTGAATTTAGCTGCTGAAGCTGTGTGGGATAAATTCTGGGTTTACATGCTACTGTGGTTTGAAGTTTGGTAACATTCAGGATGAGCAGGAGTAGGTGGGTAACTGCTTCACCTGCCATTGCATATAAATCTGCATGTGGAAACCTACTTTACATGTTCTGATCATGTAATCTGAGGGGGAGTGGATCTGTTCAAAGTCAATTAAACTGTGATTTTGCTTGGGCTAAATAGAGTCTGTTACTGTAATTCTTTTTATTAGTTGGTGTTAATTAGCAGTGTGATTCCAGCTCCCAGAGAAATTGGTCTTCGTTTCCTGGTTTTGAAAGAGGTGCAAACATCTAATATGTAAATCTGAATTCCTAGGAGCTACTATAGCTTGCAATATATAGGTTTTGTGCAGTTTGAAACTTTTTCTGGCAATTTATCTTTTTGTCTCTTGTATTTATTCTTGATAGTAGCTAATTTCAAACAGGAGTTACAGCTGCAGAGGTGAGCTGCAGGGTATTGGGTTGTCAGCTTTTTCTCCAGGGTTCTTTTAAGGTTAGGTCATTGTATTCAAGTTTTTTAGTTGTTTGGTTTAAGTTGACGTGTTTTGGATGTATCAGGTGTTAAGAGATATTTTGGTAATGAGCACAGGAGACATTTGTGTTTGTAATTAGTGCTTACTGTTTTCAACACTTCAATCTTTCCTGGGCTAGCTCTATAAAATTATATTTGGAAGCACTGTGTTCGAGGTTCTGAATCTGACAGGTTCCTGGAGTAGTGCTTAACAGTTCAAATTGGAGGTAACTCCAGCACTTCCTTAAATCATTACTTTATTTTCCCAGTGTTTGACTGTTTTCTTTTGTAAGTATTAGAGAATTAAAAAACAAAGAAACAAACAAAAAAGCCTGAGCCATCTGTCAAATGTTTCAGCAAAAGCAAGTTTGCAGATAGGACTGGGAAAGAAGCTAGCTCCCTTGCTTCTCTGTCATTGAAGAACGTTTTCTTCAGAAGTCCTTTATTGGCCAAAGCATATAAAACTATGATTTTAGTATAGTCTCTGTGCAACTGGAATTAAATGAGACTGTCTTACCTGTTTTTAAGGTCTAAAAGAGGTTTGCATCTCAAGGGAGGAGGGGATAGCTGAATATGCAGTTATTTCATAAATTGTGCACAGGTGTTTGGTTAATTTTCCTATAAGATTGTGCTGCAGACTTTGTGGTCCAGTGGGAGAAAGCAACAGATCTTGTCTTGACCATCTTTATTGGATGTGCCAGGGGAGGGGGAGATGGCTTGGAGTATATTGATAAACCCAGAAACACAGCTGAGTGTTATCATTAACTGGGCACAAACTCAGTTAATGATAACACTCAACTTAATTAGACCTTAAGTTTTGGGAGTTTGTCTTGCTGACAAATTCTCATCTTCACTGTGGTAGCTAAGGAGTTTCCAGAGTAGATTGCCCTTACAGGCTGTTCTGTCTTCACTGTGTATGTATAAGACAGACCAAAACTGACCACAAGTAGTAAAAAGGTGAATCCACAGGGACAGAGGTTGATGGGTCTTCATGTCTTTGGTATGCTGACATGGTGGTATAAGCTCTTCAAAAATTCCCTGCTGTACATTTGAATAGATTTGTGTTCAAAACATCTTCATCTTCTTTGAATTTATTTTTTCTTGCTTGAATATTTTTCATCTAAGTGCTGTCTGTCAGATAACAGTTGAGTGTGTGCATAGAGGTTCATATACCATCAGAGAGGGATAGCTTTTTTGGACAAGAGTACACTCACGTGCTGTAACTTTTAAATACAATAATGTTTCTCCCTGTATAATGTTGGACTTTTGGTAGTGGTCAGATTTCAGTAATTGCACTCAGTCTGCACTCATGTTTATTACCAAGCAAGGAATTACTTAGGGGTTTACTCAGAGGTATGGTTACTTGGAAAGCCCTCACAGCTTCACCACAGAGTCAACTGTATATTAACAGGAAATAAAACGACTCCTTTAAGTTGCCTTGGAGTCATATATAGTAAAGTAGTACTGCCAGAGCTGAACTCCCTTTAAGAAGTGCTGGGAATAGGTGCTAGTGATTGTGTCAGACTGGGTTTCTTGGTTTGGTTTTAGTTTTAATGCACAATTCTGAAAGGTTAGCTGATTTATATCTCATATTCTTTCTAAATAAAATACTATTACTGTAGATCAATGTTATAAGAAAAACACTATAAAATGTGTCATACCTGAAAGTCATGGAGGAATACTTTGAAAGTATCACCAACATTTCAGTGGAAGATTAATTGGCAGTAAAGCATGTATGTAAAAGACAAACAGTGGTTTTGGATGTGGGATCTGAGGAGGGAGAAGAATGCTTTGTGTTTTGCTGTTGTTTTCTTTTCAAGTTTTTGTAGTACTTGTGCTTAATACGGGCTTATTTCCTTTATAGAAAACAACTAAAATTAAAAGATGACCTGTACAATTTCAAAGTCTGGAAAGCTTTTTACATAGAATCTGAGTCCTCTCAGTTCAGAATTGTATTTCTTGTGTCTTACTGAACTGAAAGCTTGAATATTTTTTTCCTTCCCCCTCATGCATACCTCATGACTGGTGAATTTTGGAGAGAAGTTTTGGTTTATTGAGGTATTAGGCATCTTGTTGGATCAAGGTGCCTTCTTTCTTCATCCTCAGAGCAAGCTAATACTCAGCTAGAGTCACTGTGAATGTTTCTTGTTTGTTATCCTTTAGTTCAGTGCAGTTATTTTTCAGATTCCTGCTATAGTAGCATGTTTTTACAAGACTACTTTCAGTAGTGTTGTAGGAACTGCAACAGAGTTTGTGTCTGATGAAGGTGATAACCAGCAATTTGTGATCACAGTGTCTTTATTTCACTAACAGTTCACAGTTTTCCTAACAGTTCTTTCTTAACAGTTATTTTCTGTTGGCAGATCTCATGGTTCTAAGCAATAGCCTGTAGAAAATGAGCCTTTCCTTACTCTGCTCACTAGGAAGATTTGTGCAAACATGAGCTCAAGATTTGAGTGAAGGTTTGAGTGGTTTAAATTCGTTTGAATTTAAGCTATTAAAGGGAGATAGTCACCTCTTTCTTTCTTCATCCTTTTCTGAGTCTTTCTCTTAAGTGGTAGCAGATGTTCATGATCCTGCCTGCATTTAAGAAATGGAAAATTAATTTTATTGAAGATACTAGGTTAATAACAACAGACTAAAAGTTTAAGATAAAAAAGGCACTAACCTGTGTGAGTTTAATACACACTCTAAAATGGACCACTCGCTTTCCAAGTCCCCATGATCCTAAAATTCAGAGCCTCTAACCTATTGAATAGATGATTGCTGTATTTTCTGTTGAGCAAGAACAACCAGGAGAAAGTATTTATTTTCTTTATTGTTTGCTTCTGATGGTATTATAGCTTGGATTCTGCTGATTCACCAATACATGTGGTATCACCACTGCAATGATAAAAGATGATACAAGAAAGTATTCTTTGAATGCCTTGTATGACAAGGAGAAATGGAGCAAGGGGTAAAAGAGGAAGCAAGAAGTTGCCATATCAGATTAGAATAGTGGCTGTAACTAGTTGAATGTTGTCCCTGATTAGGGCAGGTACCCTCTGTTTCAGTAGAAAGTGCCAAAAAATCCCCAAAGTGAGTAATTCTTAAAGTGGATTTTTACTGTGAGAATATCAGTGTGGTTTTTGGCTTTGGGTGTTTTGTGGGGGGTTTGGTTTTGTTCGTTTGTTTGTTTCTTAGGTTTTTTGTTTATTGTTCTTTTTGTTGAGTTTTTGATTCTTTTTTTTTTAAGAAAAGCTTTTGGTTTTAGAATGTTAATTAAAATTATCTGAAGATGGTTGACAGGTGGAAGCCTCTTCAGAAAGGTGTTAGAAGTATTTTTTTATTGAAACAACCAACATTAAGAGGGAAAGCCTTTAAAAAATAAGAAAAAAAATTAATAATCATTAAGTTCTTTGGATGGAGGAAGTAATTTTAGTCTTTCTTGTATGCCACATGAGTTTTGATCCTCCTGAAAGTCTTGTAATTGAATGTGCATTTAGTTAAGGTATGGGATGATGGACTTATGGGAGCCTTTGTGTTTCCTGTCACCATAGTTAGCATTCGCTAAGCATATTCTCTATAGCAGTTTATTGAGATCTGACAATATAGATCTCTCACCTCTGCATATTTAGGCAGTCATGAATCTGCCTTGTGCCCTGCTGTGCAGCTTGGATTTTCATTTCAAAGAAATGGTGTCTTGCCATACATGTCTACTCAGTCAATTTTTTTCAGTGCATGAATTGGCTCTTAAATCTTTGTGATGATGCTGGTTCTTCCTTGATAGAACCATGTCTAACTGAAATTTACAGAGCAGGCTTCACTGATTTTATAATGTTTGTACTTGCCAACACATTTATTGTTGTCAGTAGTGTGTTTTGATTGTTCTTTTTTCTTAGTGTAAGTCACCAAAGATGGTAGTGGTCATCTGCATTGACTAGTAAAAAGCGAGAAAAAAACAAAAACGAAGGATGAGGGGAAGGTCTGAAGAACCATAGGCTGGTCAGTGTCACCATTCTTCATGGGCATGTTACAGAGCAAGCCTTGGAGACTTGAGGACAAGGAGGATAAGGGTTGGATAGGACTGCGGAGTGGGTGGAAAAAGCATCTAATTGGGGATGTATATAAATATAATACAGTTAGGTCATTACAAGAAAAGCAACTTCTTTGTTATGCATGAAGAGCAGCAACAGAAATTAAGAATCTTCTAAAAAAGTAAACTTGCTAAGGTTATGAACTTCATAGCGTTTTCATTTTATGGTAGAATCTGGATGATTTCAAGTCTGAATGAGAAAATTAAATACTGTGAAAGTTAGCTTAATGTAAAATAAGCAGGATTGAATAATGAAGGATAAGGACTATGCATGGGTGTTGTACCAGTTAAGATGGTGTGCTTTATTTGCAGAGCAAATAGTTGAATTTTTGCAAGATTTCTGAGTGAACTTGAATGGCTTCTTTTTTTTTAGGTAAATTATTGTCAGTAGTTCAAGCATACATTTACAAGGATGATTAGTCCGTTTTGTTTGTTTTTAACTTTTGTATCCAAATGGATTTTTTAAGACCTGCCTCCACAGTTAAGTATTGCAAGGATCAAAGCTTAGTTACCAATTTCCCCTTAGTTGAATGTACACCAAACCAGCTAAAAGTGTACCCACAAAATTATACAAGTGTTAACCTCTACTAGTTTTGTTTCACACGTCTTTTTAGGTGAAGAACTGTAGAGACCAATACAAATTCATTGCTGATGAGGCAGTTCTGTGAGTTTAGTGATTTTGTTGGTATATGGGTAGAAATCTAAGTCCTTTACATTCTTGCTGTTTCTGATCTAGACCTAGGTGTTGTGCATTTTCCTGCGTGCTTAAGAGAAGGGAAAGCAGAGGTATTCTGAAGAGTGGATATCCAGTCAAAGCATTGTTCTTGAATGGTGTCACCGTTGGTTAACTAGGTATGTTAACTTTGCAGTTCATAGGGAGGAGCTACAGAGTGAAAGTGTTGTGAACCCTTTGGAATTTTTTGCAGAGATTCTCTCTACAGTTGTTGTATGATTTTTTAGAAATGCCAAAACTCATCAATACTGTAGATGGTGTTTTAGTTGCATTACATTTAGGACTAAGCTGTTTGTTAGCCACCAATACAATTGCCCTGGTTGGCCTGGGACAGAGAGGTGCTTTGTTAAGGCTGGAAAGATACAAAGATCTGGCAAACAGATTAGGTAGCTAAAATTGGAGCAAGACTTGTTTTCATTTTGGAATGGGGGAGATCCCTTAAAAGAGTAGGAACAGCCTGACCTGAGAGGTAAAGGGTGCTTTGTTCCTTACTTTCCTTTTAGAAGCCAGTAAATACTTTAATGATTTAAGGGCAGAATCAGTCTGTGGTGTGTCACTGGAGTCCCGCTTTACTGAATGGTGAGTTGTGTCAAAAGTTGAAGAAATTTTAATGTAATAGCCAGTAAGCAACCCTGCATGAGAACCTGTTGAACATTTGCCGTCACTGTGGAAACTCTGACCCCGATTGCTCCTTCAAACACTTCAAGAACATACCACAAAATACTTTTGGGTCACTCTAGAAAAGTTTTTAGTGATCATGCTGAAATACACAGTTACTATATTTTATCTGAAGTAAAACAGTGGGTAATACAGAGCTCACAGGTTTGTTCTTAAATACTGCTTGCTAGTTGTGTATCGAGAAAAAAAATTAGGATAGGCTGCAATAGTAATTCTTGAAGTTGAACTTCCTATGCCTTTAGCCAGTGCCAATGAGTGCTGTCATCATATATGTGCAAGACTAGTTGGGATAGATTTGCTTGGCAAATACTGTATAATCTATGAAGAAAAGAGAAAATACATTGTGCATTCCCCCCAGTGTCCCAGAAATGTCATTAAATGGTAGGTGACTTTGTATCTTGCCCAAATAAGGCAAGTCTTTGATGGATAATTTTGTAAGACAGATAGACATGCACACCTTTAAAAAAACATGTTAGGCTGCGCACAAAGAGTTGTGCTCAAAGGCTCAATGTCCAACTGGAGACCAGTAACGAGTGGTGGCCCTCAGGGATTGGTGTTGGGACCGGACTTGTTCAACATCTTTGTCGGTGACATGGACAGTGGGATTGAGTGCGCCCTCAAAAGGTTTGCTGATGACACCAAGCTCTGTGGCTCGGTTGATACGTTGGAGGGAAGGAATGCCATCCAGAGGGACCTTGACA
>JASSUY010036024.1:0-49949 GCA_032466535.1 Forpus xanthops
ACAAACTAAGCAGTTCAGCAAGGTGCTGTGCACCTTCAAAATCCCTCTGACCTCCATGGTAGCTAAAGGTAACAGTTGTTTGCTAGATGTAACCCTATATTTTTATTTTGCTTGTATCACAATTAAAAGCTAAAGGAATTTTTTTTTTTCCCAGAGATGGTAATTTTAATTGAATATTAGAAAATATACAGAGACACAATTGTGAATGCTAACCACTGTTTATTTTTGAAATTAACTGAGAATAGTTATCTTTCACCATCTCCACCTTTCTAGTACCATAGCAGAAGTGTAACATGACCACAATGCATACTGTATATGCACTTTTATAGTCAATTCGTGGAAAGCTTCTTAACTGATTTGAAAGAACTTCTGCATGTACTGTAAATATGTTGTTGCAAGGGAATACTGAACATTCATATGTTGCCTTTCACCTCAGAGCTGTTCTTTTAAGCGTAGCCTATTTTTACTTGCATATAAAATAGCAATCAAATCTGTGAATAGCATGAATTTATTTTATGATAATGTTCTTCATTGTTTAATAGCACAACACTATTTTTCTGAGTGCATTCTGTAATACATACTCATAACTTTGTTTTTCTTTGGAAAATCAATTAGAAAAATTTAATAGGAGGTAAACGTCAATTGTGTAGCCTCAAGTTCAAGTACTATTAAAAGCAATAATCCTAAATAGTGTTAAATGCAATTACTACTTTCATTAATCTTCAAAACTGATTTTTAGTAAGGCAGACCATGAGTTCTGAAGCAAGATTAAAAGTAGTTTTGCTGTTTTGCAGTTGGTCATGAATCTGGTGTAAATCTGCTAAAATCCTTGTAATTATACTAGTTAAAATTTTCACAGCAGTGTGAATTCCTTAAATATACCATATTTAGCATGTGCAATCTGGGAGTAGCTTCTTTTGAGGAGAAGAAATTGAGAAAAACAGTTGTTTTTTTTTTTTAAATCATTAAATTGTCAAGTTATCTTCCCAGTGTTTTGTCAGCACATTGATGTTTAAAATCAATTCAGTTTAGAAAACATAAGTCTGTTGCTTGCAATAGGCTTTGATAATTACATCTTGTTACTAATGGGTCATAACCAGAAAGTTTCTGTAACAGTAAACCATGATCTTAAAAGGGTTTGAAGAACAGGGGGAATTTAGATTAGATATGGAGAAGAAATTATTTACTGTAAGGGTGGTGAGGCACTGGGATGGGTTGCCCAGGGAAGTTGTGAATGCTCTGTCACTGGCTGTATTCAAGGCCGGGTTGGACATAGCTTTGGGTGACATGGTTTAGTGTGAGGTGTCCCTGCCCATAGCAGGGGGGTTAGAACTAGATGATCTTAAGGTCCTTTCCAACCCTAACTATTCTATGATTCTATGATTTCACAACCAGCTTCCCACCTCGTTTTGAGACTTGATAATGGAGGTCTTGAACAAATGTAATTTTCAAATCTTGACCGCAAAGTCTGCATTGGAGAACCAAATGATAAATAATAATCCAGCTTGCTACAAAGAACACTCCACTTCTCTTCCCTGCAAGTAGTACACATAAGAAGTTTCTGAATTTTTGTTCCATTTTAGAGCCATCCTCCAACTTAAATGTTTTCCTACGTTAAAAGTAGGAAAGAAAAAGGAGTTAAAATCTGGTAACATTCTCTTTTAAAATAGTGAAAAATGTGGTTAAACACAAAATGAGCAAAATTTTAGGATAAAATATTTTGAGTAGAATATAACAAAGGCTTACCTTTTAGCATCAGAGCATATGATTAGTTATGTGATTTTGTTGAGCTTTCTTAAAGATAATTTTACATATAAGTTTTCTGTGCTCCTTGATAATGATCTTCCTTGAAACCACCATGTTTTGTTTGGTTGCCTTGAAAGCTTTCTAATTCTGAGAAAGTTACTCTGCGTATGTCTGGTGGTCTCATGGGGAATCAAAGATCCTGCAGCATCTTCATAGGAAGGTGTGAAAGTATGGATATTTAGAACAAATTTCCATATTACTGTATCCAGCATTATACTTGCTTTTGAAGAACTGGTTGAGAATTTAAGGACTCCACTGTTTGCTCGCCTGTTAATGTATGTGCTAACATTTCATCTAATCCTATTAAAGGAAAATGAATATTGTTTAAAAGACATGAATATAACAGTCATTGTTTATAAATTCTGCTTTCAAAATTACCTAAGAAAGCTGAGTAGCACATACAGCTCAGTATTAAATTTGCAGGGAAAGCAGAAAATTACAGTGTTGCATGTTAGGTTACAAGGCTATAGGTCTAATGCAAAACTTTCACAAGAAGTTCAGTGCCAAAGCAAATTAATAATGAGGTTACAAACAGACCTAAGCGCTGCAGATAATTTCATTAAAGTCTCCTGAGGCTTCTTTTTTTTTGACACAGAGATCCTTTATGAACAAAGGATAACATTATTCTTTTGAACCCTTCATCTCATCCTGGCAAAGTCTAAGAAAGGAGCAGCAGACATGAGGATACTACTGTGGCTCTCTAGAATTTCACATGGGTAGCTCTTTTAGCCTTTATATGACAGCTGTAGTTTTGAAGTCTCCATTAATCAGTAATAGCCATGTAAAAGAGAAAGCTAGAAAATCATGTAGTTCAAAAGTTCAAAGATGTATTCATCTACTTTGCTGTCCTTTTTTTTTTTTTTTTTTTTGTGTTTTCCATTAATCTCCTTCTTTCCCATTCCTAGCAGATTTATGTGAATGGGTGTGTGCTAACTCAGAAGACTGTTACCATCTCCTCTTTCTGATTTTTTTCTAGTAGTTCCCACTGTGCACAGAATGTGCCCCAAAAGTAAAAAGAGGCATTTACAGCCATGAGGTAGATGTATACCTAAAGCAAGAAAGAATTTGGATTTTTCTAAATGGTTCTCTGCTTACGAAGAATATTTTTTACAGTGTTGAGGCAGGACTATTCATTTCATATTATGTGTGTTATTCTATGACCACGTACATGTGACTCATCATGAAAACATTATAGGGATATGTGTTTGTTGCAACAATGACACATGAGAAAGTTTACCATAAATTCTCAGTGCTACTTAACATTTCCCTGGTATAAGAGATAAATAAAAGATATAAAGCATAAACATGTGTAGCTATAGGTATGTACAGAGATGCTTTAAACTCTTGCAAAACTAAAGTCTAAAACCTTGGTATTTTCACTTCTTATTCTCTCTGTTCTTCTTTTTTTTTTTTTAATAGAAATAAGGAATGGAAATTTGAAAGCCATTTTAGGGCTGTTTTTCAGTTTGTCTCGGTACAAACAGCAGCAACATCATCAGCAACAGTACTACCAGTCTTTGGTGGAGCTACAACAGCAAGTCCCTTCTTCTCCAGCTGAAATCAGCCAGTCCAAAACACACCAAGATATGCAGTCGAGGTAAGTTAAAAGTTACTTTTCTCAGTATAAAACACTTTTATTTTTCTGTTAAAAAAAAAGAGCTTTGTGAAAAAATGAAGCCACTTTAATACTTGAAAGACTGATGGGGTTTTTAAGCTATTTTTTTAAATTAATGTAGGCAAACAGTATCTTAAGTGTTTTGGTATTAAGCTTGTGTTTCTTGGGAGTTAAGGTACAGTGAGAGCAGAGAATACTCCCAATTAAAGTTAGACTCACTTTAATTAATTTTAAGGCATTCTTTTAATTTAATAATGATTCTACTGTCCTTTGCACAGTAAAAAACAACACACCATGAAGTTAGTATACTGGTTATTTTCATGTTTTTCTCACATGTACCCAGTTGCAAATCTAAACAGGGAATTTCAAATTATTAGCAAAATATATGGGGAAAAGTCATAAGTAATACTTTAATTTATTATAAACTCTTTTCATCCCCACATATTCTAGGTTTAAGTGCCAAAATCTGTTTGAGTGCTTTTTGAAAGGGAAAAGAAATGGCCTCAGTCTAGTTGTTTCTTTTAAGGAGTCAGTTTATTATTTGGTTTTATGGAAGGAAAGCACTCAACAGAATCCTTAGTTAATGAATTAAATTTCTTTCAGACTGAGGCTGAAAACATATTTTGAAAAGGTATTTGCTTACAAGACATGACAAAAGAATCAGTTTAAACAAAGTATCTCTTTAAATGGAGACCGACTTAAAATTTATGGGGAAGTAAAAAAACAGGCATTCACATGCAGTGCTATGTAAAGTGTAGTTCTTCATGAAGAGTTCTAGATATTGCTCTGTTTGGTTTATTTCCTGTTTGATTATTTCCTTGTTTGAAATTTTTTTGCATTCTTACTGAACAATTGTATGTCTAGAATGTGATAAATCCAGGATTTAGGATGAATTAAAAGCATTGGGACACTAGAATGAAATTTTGGTTCTTGAATCCGTATCTTAATTACACTTTCATATTTATGATGGATATATTTCTTTGGTTGAGAAGATGTCACACTTCATTCTAATAAAATCTATGTCTTGAAACTAGGAATGTTATCAACCTATGTTTATAGGAAAATGTTGCTGATGACATTTTAGTTACCTCATTTGATATAAAAATGATGATAAAATTACGTTTGGCTTGGGCATTACAATGTGAAATGCATTTTCTTTCTCTGCTACTGAAAATTGATGTCTTTGAATGCTTTCTCTGTGAAGTTAACTATTAGTGTGTAATTCGGGGGGCTATGGTGGGACCCTAGAAGAATCTGACCATGCTGAGCATTTTCTGAAGTTGAATTTATGCTTTCTGAAGGATATTTAGTACTGGATAAGAAGAAATAACATCTTGTTATTCATAAATTATTTATTTTTCCTATGAATGTACGTCTACAAGTGTTCACTGCTAAGGACTAAGGACTTTGCCAGATTCAAGTAAACACCTTTGTTTAATGGGTTTTACTTATAATTTTGTAAAAGAGATGGAATTTTTCCTGCTTTTCTAATTTAGACATGGTGAATGTTTAGTAAAAAGATATTTACTATGTTCCTTTTTACATCACTGCTATTGCAAGGAATTCTGTTTGTCCAAAAAATCTTGGGCATAGCAGTTGTTCACTGTTTGGAAGACAGCAATTGAACACTAGTCCTTTGTCTGCTCAGGAATGGTAGGCAAAGAAGGGATGAATTTTTTATAAAGGTTTCTTTTCATTATAATTCCCCAAGATCTCATGGTCTTTCAATGCCTTTTTCTCCTCTTTCACTTTGCTGTGTTTATATATACCTAATTAGGAGGAAAGGTAATCATTCCATTTTCAGAACCCCAGCATTCATGCCTTCATAAAGTGACATCTAAGGCTGGTTTAACAAAATTTCTGCTTCCATCAGTGTACTTGAGACCTACTTCAATGGAAGGAGTTTAAAATAATTTAATTCTCTGATTAAATTTCTATTCATATCTGTGTTTTGGCTGCAAAATTTTTCTATTAAAACATATTATACTGAGATTGGTACCATCTTTCTTGTATATGTAAACTGAAAGCAAGAATTTCCTGTTTGTTTTCAAACCTATGTATATAGAAGGTTGATGTTTGTCACCATAAATGTCTTATACCAAAGGGTGTATTATTTGACTTGAAGATTCACATATTTCTACTGCATTAGAGACCTGAGAAATAAATCTGTCCTTTTGAAGCACTGTATACATTTAAGTGCGTTTGATATGCACACATTTGTATGTGTGCAGAGATGTGAGCAAAACCAAAACATATACACTGACAAAAGGTGGACTCTTTCTACGAACTTTTTGCCTTTAAAAAATGTTCAGTAAGCAATCACATTTTGTGTTGTAATTTAAGTCTCTGACACTATGTCTTAATACATGCAGTTACTTTAGGTTAGATTAATCTGTCGGAAAAGTTATCTTCTTTGTTGCTTCCAGCAAAGGTAGAGGAAGCATATTACTTATTTTCTACTCAGTTTCCTAGGGAGTTATGATGTCCTCAGTAAACATCAATGTCTGTGATCATTACTAGGTAATGATCACTATTAACTGCTTTATCTACTCAGGTATCAACCTCAGTGAGAGTGCTTGATCCTTTTGCCAACAAAAGCTGTAACAGGCACAGCAAATAGTATTAGGACCATACAGCCTTCATAGCTAGGTTGTTTTGATATAGTAAACAAAGGGTAGCCCCAGGTTATAATCAGAAAATTATGACAATATTAGGTTTGAGCAAACATGGGGAATTCAGGAGACTAATTCAGGAGCATAGCTGTCCTTGTATGACTCGGCAGTATCTATGCCAATCTTCGTTACACCACTCTGAATTTAAAAGGTGGTCTTAGTTTCAATGTTCTGGAGATATAAAATGTAACCTAAAGACAACACAGATGAGGGTTGTAATTAAACTGATTTGTGGATATTGAGTTTTAAGATGAACCCAGGACAATGGAAGAGCCTATTTCCCTTTAGTGTAAAGTTTGCATAGGAGGATAATGAATTTTCTTCAGCAGGCAGAAATTTGGTCAGTGTGGTAATGCTTTAACATTCCTAATCCCGTGTAATCTCTCCATAACTAAACTCAAAGTTGTAAAAATGGTGTAAACAGAAGGGGAGCAAGATTCTTTTATGTGAAAGAGTATCACTGGTCTATGATTCCTAGGTCCAACAACAACATTTCAAATTAAATGTGAAAGAATAAAGGAAATTGATTGATGGCAAGTGAAATATTGTTGCAAAGAGTATTCTTTATTTATGGAAAATTATAATTTCATACTACAAAGTATAAAAACTTTAAAAATTATTTAGATAATTAGTAGAAAAATCTGTGGTTGATAATGAATGGTAACCTAAGGGAGAAAATGGGTTTAGATGTGATTTCAAATTTCTTTTTATCCTGAAAATTCCTATATTCTTGTATGACTAACTATGGAAATTGAATTCTTCCAAATCTGAGGTAGGCACTTTATTCTTTACTTATGACTTGGTTGCAGCTTTGAGATTTAGTTAAAAAAAATACAGTGCTGGTGGCCTTATTTATATGTCAGTACAGATAGATGACAACAATAGTTACATTATATTTTTATGCTTTGCTTTTCTAGTGGATTCCATTATCACAGCAATATATCTAAACTTGCTGCAGTGATGATCTTTCAACCACCCAGATACTAAGAGAAAACACATGTGGATGAAAGAAGTTCTGTCTCATTTATGGATTAGGCAGTAACTGGTTTCAGTAAGCTGTCAGCAAAATTCCCCAAGATGGACAAACTATTTTATCACGTACAGGAATGATGAGCACAGCTTGAGGTCCAGATGGATTTTGTTAAATTTGATATATTAAAAGAGCACCCTGGTTTTCTTAGGCATATAAACAAAGTTAGGTAGCTGATTTCCACAGGCAGTTGCATGTATAACTACTGCAAGGAACTAGGTTTCAAGTTGCCTCCTGCTCAGAAGTTCTAGGGAAAAAAACGAAGTATATTGGACACGCAGCTTTGAGCTGCATGAAATACAGTAATGCAAATGTAGTGGTTATGATTACGAATCTAAATAGATCCATGCCAGAATACTGGCAATATCTGTGCCAGTCCTTGTTACATCACTCTGAATTTTGAAGGTGGTCTTTGTTACAATGTTCTGGACATATAAAATGTAACCTAAACAGTCTACACCAAGTGTATTGCACTGGCATAGGCTAAAAAATGAAATGTGCCTATAGTCGTGTGTCTTCCTTGGTTAATGGAAGGAAAGCAATGAACCAAGTCTGTTCGCTGTCTTTAGCTCTTGCCATTCCTAGCCCCTTGATTTTACTGAAGTGTAACAGGTAAGGAGTTCCTGCCTTTACCAACACAGAGTCATTATCTAATGACTGCAAAGAAGAAAATATAGGAAAAGATTTATTTCTTCTTTGTATTCCCTGTTTACTAGATAGGGTCTAAGCAGACAAACTGCTGCTAGTCTAATTTGATGTACTTTTATGCATGTAAGGAGATAATGCAGAACAAATTGCTTCATGTGACTGCACCAGGATCTGCAGCAGCTGACCTTAAAATGGACCTTATGGATTTAATTGTATTTTAACTGTCCTATCTTTCCATCTTGAAAATTAGCTTTTGCCCCATTTTGTTCTACTCCTCAAAGGCACAGTAATAACAGTCCTCAGGATTCCCAAACAAAGGAACTTTAGGAAGGAAGCTCTTTCACCTTCCATTGTCCTGAAGTCCAAGTAACGAAAGCAAATAATCTCTCTGTTTCCCAATTTAATCAGTTAACTGTGTACCTAAGCAAATATATGATATTTAATAATGATGAATTGCATAAATTAAAGAGGCTTGTTCCTGTGATAAGCACTATATAGGTCATCAGGAAAAGTCTCTTTTTCTGCGTGCTATTTATTTACCTAATATAGCTATGAAATTAATTTATGCATTTGATAAAACTGCCATTACATGCTGAGAATTACTGTAGTTTCAGGAGTTTTCTAGGCCACAGCTATAATATCTGAACAGAATATGTTAAAAAGTACACCTTCATAGCCTCATACAGATTAATATTACTGCCATAACTTAATATTTTTTTCTTAAAATTCCTTTTAATAGCTATATTTTGAAATAGCATGCAAAAATGCATCAGCATGATAAGTTTCATAATGCATACTTCTGTTTCCTTTGGCAGATTCAGAAATTATCATATACAACAGTTACTTTTTGATGATGGCAAATGCCTAGCCTTTCTAATAACTTTCACACAAAAAAGCAGCACAATGCAATAGCAAGAATGTATTTGCCACATACTCCTTCCCAGTATCCTGTCCAGTCTAAGATAAGAAGGTAACTAACAATATTTCTTAAGCTTAAAGTTAGGGAGAAGAAAGGAAGGTTTTGAAACAGACTCAGTTTCTAAAACGGATGGTCTTCCCTATAGCTATAATATAGAACCTACTAGATAGAACATATACAAATGTAAATTATAAAGCATTTTCTAGCCTCTCAATAGCTTCTGAATCTATCCTAAAGAAGATTCTTTCAAACTTATAGTTTCCTCTTCAGCCCTTTCACTACCAGCCTATCAGAAACTGCTTGTCTTTTACCTTCTTACATACTTCTGTGGGATGGATCCTGAAAAACTAGTTCTTTATGTTTAGTACCTGCCCTTGTGTGTTATTTAGTATGTTCTACAGTTCTTCTTCTCTGCAAAGTATCTGATATTTTACTGAAAGTTTCCTTTAGGATCCTATGGCATGTAGGTACACTGATTTCTCCTGTTTCTGCTGTCTAGTTGAGAATGGGATTTCTTTCCCTGCCTCTTGTTTTGTTTGCATTTAAATATGTGGGTTTTCATCTTTTCTCCTTGTCTGTTCTTACAGTTTCCAGAAGGGTGTTTTAATTTATTTTACTGATGATTCTCATCCTGTGCATGTCAGATATCATTGTCTGGCACTTGTCTCCCTTGCCACTGATTATTTTTAATATTTCAGTTCTGATGCACTTTGGCCATAATTTTTGCTGTTGCTAATCCAGATAATACAGAATTTAATGGGAAGTGTTCCATTCGTCCTTTTAGCATTTGAGTCCACCATTTCATATATTTCCTTTTGAAAGAATAGAAGCTTCATAATGTAGTTATTTTCACTTCAAACTTTCTTTGTTGCCCTACCCTCACTCTCTGTAGAAATTCATAAGTTCTTCTGTTGTCTGATTTTGTGTATATGGTCAGTCTTTTCCTTGCATTCTTACTTTTATTTAAGTCAGATTTATATTTGTACTGCTACTTTCTTTGCTATTGTCAGTCCTTTCTGTCAACTTTTATCTCTTAGTATTTTTGCAGACTTTGCAATAAATGTGATATTCTGCATATTGTCATTTTGCAGATGTCAGTTAATGAAATAACATTTCATTTTGCAGCTGCTATGGAGAAGATAACTCTCTCTTCTGTCTTCATTTACCAAATAAGAATCCCAACCCCAAATCCATACAATTAGAAAGTGCTGTTTATGACAATTATTGCACATGGAAAATGGGTTAAAATGCAAGTGGAAAAAAAGGTTTTTTTTAGTATTTAAAATTCAGCACACTTAAAAGAGATAGCAGTTTATCAAAATTTAGTGGTTTAGGAAAATTACTTTTGTATATCTATTTGTGTTTTGGTCTGCTTTTTTGAAAATGCTTATGGAAGCATAGCTGAAATGTTGGTGGAATATTTTGTAATTTCTTTATATTGCATAACTTTTACTGGTTTAGAGTCAATGGGGAGACCAAACACAATGCTCACAAATGTACTTTAACACCTTTGACAAAAACAGGCTTAAATATGTGATAATTATATGACTGGTTTGTGGAAATCATGGCCATACTTCAGGATGTGTTAATGAAAACTATGCAAAGGTTCAAGGGACGATGAGTGTAGGTTTGAAGAATTGCCAGCCTCAGGCTTTCTGGCACCCCCTTTTTCATTCCCTCTAGGAGAAAACTTTGTTACAGTCCTTATCAAACTATGAAATGGAATATTGGCATATATTACTATGCAGATCATCTGATACAATTTTGTTCTAGTGCAAGATCATAAATAGTATGGAGATAAGGCCATAGTATGGTATGATTGGTCCCTAAGAGTGTAGCCCTAGTTCTGGCAGGCCAGTTACCCACTTGGACAATTTGTCAGAAAAAATGTTTTTTTTAAAATTGCATTGTTTTAGGTGAGCTACGGGCTAAGCACAGTAGCTAGATAGCACATTTATAATTTGATATGCTCTTCATTTCTTTAATGTTGTGATTCATATATTCTTTCATTATTTCCACAGAAAACCTGTACTACAAACACTGGGACCAGGGTAGATATGGTCACTATGGTAGATCATAGAGTCATAGAATCATAGAATAGTTAGTGTTGGAAAGGACGTTAAGATCATCTAGTTCCAACTCCCCTTTGTCCTCTCAGTACAGTCCCTCATGAAGAGTCCCTCTCCAGGATCCCTATAGGCTCCCTTCAGATACTGGAATGCTGCTATGAGGTCTTCACACAGCCTTCTCCAGGCTGAGCAGCCCCAACTCTCTCACCCTATCTTCATAGGGGAGGTGCTCCAGTCCCTTGATCATCCTCATGGCTCTCCTCCTGGACCTGTTCCAACAGTTCCATGTCCTTTTTATGTTGAGAACACCAGAACTACACACAATAATCCAAGTGAGGTCTCACGAGAGCAGAGTAGAGGGGCAGGATCACCTCCCTTGATCTGCTGGTTCTTGTTACAAGTCACTGTGTTCTGCAAGAATACGAATGTTAATGCAAGACTAGCATTATCTGCGTTTTGGTTTATGGGATGTGAACGACAGAATAACATTGAAAACACAATTTTACTAGTACCTCCAAGACTGTCTCATTTGGAGAGAGGCTTCTTGTATATAATGCCAGAAGTTAAAGAAGCGGAAAGGAGAAATGTCCACCTGATACAGAACAGATGACACGGTGTGAGCTACACCTGCCTGAACCATCGACAGTTCCTCTTATTTCTGTGTTAGATACATATATATACATAAAATAATACATTTATAAAATTCAAAATATGTATACATCTATAAAACATATACATATGTAGCATTTATGTATAAATACCGTTTTTAATATATGTATATGTAGAACAACAGAAACATATACATGGATATATGCATGTATTAATTCATCAAGGTTGGGCTAAAAAGGCAAAAGAAATGCTTGACAAAAATTGTTTATGGGAAAATTCGATTTTTTTTTTTATTTCCTCCTTCGTGTTCCTTGGCTGTCCACTTGAGGAAGCAGGCAGAGACCTTCTACCTGCCCAGACTGGCATGCTGAGTAGCCTGGAAACTTAATGGTATTTCTCCAGGCACACCTTAATTTCAACTTGAAAATATTATCTCTTGTGCTTTTTTGCCAGGCAGGCTGCTTAGAAGTATGCAACCAAGGAGCCTGCTTAGAAAATAAAAAGAAAAAAATCTGTACAGCACAATCAAGACCTTCTGGGGAAATTTTTACATTGAAAATGCATTCTTTCGAAACTTCTTGTTTTGGTTTGGTTTGTTCTTTTTTTTAAATCAGGGAATCATTCTAATAGTAAAATCTTGACTCATTCTGGAGTGCAGTTCCCTAGTGATATAAATATAATTTTATAATATCAACAGCATATTAAAATTCAAATATACCAGGAAGGTAGAAAGACTTTGATTACATACTACAAACCTCTTTGTCTTTTGTCTAGTTTTAACAGATCGCATAGCTGGCATTTTAGAAGCACCATGTGGCTCTCAACATTATCAGAAAATGACAGTCTGATGTAACATGATGCTTTTGATCTTTTGAAAGACTGTTAATAAAGAGTTGAGGATATTCAGGGTGACGCTGCATGGGTTACTTTTTGAAGAAGGAGGTTAAAATAGTTTCAGCTTGATTCATGCTCTGTATCAAGGTTTATAGGAGCTTCATCCTCCAGCTTTACATGGTATACATATTTTCAAGGAGCTGCTTTTTTTCTGGTGTTCTGTGCTATTTGCATAGCAGCAAAACAGACTTTGTGAGAGTTTAGTACAGTGTTGAGCAGTCACTTGCATTCCCTCTTCATCTTCTTTGCTTTTATTTGCCCATTTTAGCTGTGTATTGCAACGCACTTTTAGTGGGAGGGCATTTAAGAACTTCTAGTGCTGTACCTTACATTGACTTCCTAGGTGCCCTACGCCTTTTAGGACCATTTCTTAACCCTTTTATCCTGATTGCCATTGCACACCCTGCATCAGTTCACCATCTAGGTGGAATGTGCTTTATAGCTCCCAAATGCAAGTGTCTGTAAGTAGGGCGAGGTCCTGGTTCCTGTCACCAGCATGGCTGTAGTACAGCTGTAGTGTTCCACATCAGCACCTCAGAGTCACTAGAGTCTCTAACATCATTGTACCTGCTTTCTCAGTACTACCCCAGCTACCATTGTGCTGAACTGCCTTTCTTATAAGTCTCAGGATATTTATTCCGTTTTCTCACAGCATTTAACTAAGGGACCAGCTACCAAAATTACCCACTATCACTGATTCATATCTGCTGTGTTGACTAGTGTTTCCCTGATTTTCAAGAGAAAATATTGGGGATTGATTCCAACCTGGAAGCTAGTTTGCAGAGTTCAGATGATTTCTAAGGATTTGGCATCATATGCATGTATGCCATTTTATCTATTTTGAATAGGATTTGCTTAACCAGAATCATCTGCCTTCTCTTCCTCTATGCATTAGGTGGAAGAGGAGACCTAAGCATGATGCTTGACTCAGGTCCAGTGTTGCAGTTGCCTTCAGCAATGTAATTCTGGATTGTAGCTTTGGGAGAAGCAAGGCTTCCTGCAGGCTGTGCAGTCAGGGTTGGCCTCCTGTGTAGTTTGCATGTCCACTTCCTGCCAATGCATTGTGGCTGGGCTCTGCCCTGACTGCTGTGTCTCCTCTACAGAGTGCAAGCTGTGACCACGTTGCGGGAGACTGGTGGAAAGGGTCTTTGGGGGAGATGCTCAAAAGCAGAGGCTTTCAAAATCCCCCTTTCTGTGTTCTGACAAGTGGATCCTTCCTTGTCCTAAATGCTGTAGTGTTAAACTTGTACTGTCTGGTTTGTTAATGTGCTTTTGCTGTTTTGTGGCAGGCACATATTTATTATACCTTTGTGCAGATCTGCAAGCATAAAAAATAACTGATTTAAGCAAAACAGGTTTATTTTCCTAACTAACAGGTCTCTCCCAGAGACAATTATCTGGTTGAATAGAGGGCAGCAGGTAAATATTTGTTTATGCATTTGGAAGAGTGGCTAGACTGAAGTCTAGTCTTGCAACTGTGTTGCAGTTAACATCTGTAGTAGTGGGGCCAGCCACTGGGGAACAGGAACCCCTGCAAAGCTTTAATGGGCTCAGCACATCCAGTCCTAATTAGAAGGAAAACCCAAAGTCATTAGGAGCTTGATGTACCTGGTTTATGAGCTGTTAAAGTTCTCTTCTTTCATTTGTCACAGTACTTTGGAAAATAAATTTAGTCAGTCACAGTGGAAAGGATGCTTTACTGATGTTGACACATCCATCATTCTAGCCTGTCTGGAAAGTCTGAAAGCAGTCTGTAGGGTGACATTTCATGAATTTACTAGTGGGTGGAGCCCTAGGCATAGAAGGAAAAGATTCTAGCAGGCATTCCCAGATAGGTGCTTCATGTATTTCTTGCTATTAAAAAGAAAAAAGAAAGGTGCAGTCTGTCTGTAGACTAGTTTATCAACAACTTCGCAACATCAGTCAGATTAAGTTATTCAGTCTATCCAGTTACTTTGGAATTGTGTTGTTTGAGGTAGAAAAGCTACAATATGCTATGACAATACATCCTATTCACTCTGTTTGTCCAGTTCACTGTCTGTGTTGATTGTACTGTGTATCATTTTACCTTTTACAGCGTAAACACACTAAGGTTTTATTTGACATGCCATTTTTCTCACAACCTTCTTAGTTTAGTCAATGCAGATAACCATCTAACCATTTCTAGATTCCTTCATTTTAAATGTTAAAAAACACAAGTGGAAGATCTCATTAAAAGAAGGGCTATTACACCAGGCACAAATATAGCTATTTCAGCAAAATAAGCTATGTCACATTTGTATCATAAGTCTAGACATTATTAAGAAAGATAGCTGGAAGTGAAATATAATTAAATATATTAATATTTAATTTATTATACTATTAATGACTAGATAGATAAAATATATAAACTGTAATTATTATGATACTTCCATAATTTACTATACTTCCCACAGACATTATGGTTGTATAAAAAAGCACTTTGTCAGCATTTTTGTGAAGATATATGTCACAGAATTGAGTGCTGCTTCTATATATTGAATGGTTCTTTTTTGGTCTCTTAACACTGAAGTATTCTCTTCTATATTTGCCACGTGCACATGTGCCATTTGTAATCGCCAGGCACACGGGTAATGTTGAACCCTTTATTGGGGTTTAATTTGGTAAAGTAACAATAATCACACATCCCATTCAAGTGGGATTGTCCCTTGGTTTGTGTCTTCCCCTTGCCCCTCTACAGGACTGCTGTGCCAGTATGAGAAGACATTTCTGCCCCTTGAGGGGCTTTTCCTATATGCTCTATACTCCAGCTATCTGCCTCAGTAGACCAGCTGAAATTGCTTAACACTCCTCTGGTAGACTTAATACCGCCAGGTGTTTCTTATAGGTGCTTTCAGTATATAAAGTCAGGACTAGAGCACTGTAGTTTTAGCTGCTACTTAGAATTGCTGGAAGATGCAGAACTGTAAGAGACAAAAGCAATTTCTGACTATTGAGGGTCCTGCTTATTTGGTTCTCCATCACTTCCTTAATAATGCAAGGAATTTGATGCTGTGATTGCACCTGGTTTAACCAGCTGTATAAATCCTCTGGCTATGTGGATCCCAAAGGATGCACCTGTTTATGTAGCTGAAATTGCTTGGCAGGAGGCCTTATCTTGGCTGTACATTTGATGTATCCCCCATGCAAATGTCTAAAAGAATAGAGGCATAAATTTGCTGTTTAGTAATGACATATTGTTGGGTGTGAAAAGCATTGTATAGTTTTTAGCCCTGTAGTTCAGCGTATGTCCTGTTGCAGAATACTATTTGGATGCCTTAATAGAAATAGACAAAGATGCATTTTCCTATTGAATTTAGCAGTGAGTCTAAGCGCAAGGTCAGGGCTTCTCCTAATGAAGAATTAATTTCCTGGGTAGTGCATCACATGCATGACCTGTGCTGCTTTAACAGTAATAGAAACTATGAACGGATGCTTCTTCCATATAACTGCTGTCAGGAGGGTCACCTTTTCTTCAGCAGGAATTTTTCTGAGTCCTCACTGGATCTAGTATAGCAAATTTGTTCCTAAGTGCCACTCTGTGAACTCAGGTTGCTGGAGAAACTAGCAGCTGTGTATTTGTGCTTAGTACTTTTTGTGGATAGAAAATGGCACAAAGCTGAGGTGCACCCTGTGTGAGTTAAGCTAGACTTCAGTAATTCAGTCACTGCTAAAATTTGCTCTCACTGTCTGTTCCTAAATTAATCTGTAGAAAATGAGACAAGTTATAACAATATCCATTATTTCATAATCTGTTCATTACATCTCTTATAAAAATCTGCATGTTTGCATTTTTTTTTTTTTTTTTTTTTGCCAGTTAATTTGTGTTTTCTATCCACATTCAATTTGCATTCATTAACTCATAGTTTGCTGGTAAGTGTGTTCTTTCTATACATGTTCAAAGTAATTCTTTAATTCAATTTCTCTGTTTCTTCTCATACAGTCTCACAGCCAGATATGCATCTCAGTCTAATCACAGTGGAATTGCAACCAGTCAAAAAAAGACTTCTAGGTCAGTTAAATATCTCTAATTTATTGCTTGTTAGTGGTACTCAAGCAAGTATACGCCCACTGATATTTTATCCTTTGGACATAAGCAGATGTTAAACAATGTGTATTTATGTTATGTGTGCAAGCTTTGCAGCTATGAGCTTTGCCACGGGAAAGCCTTGTATGGACTGGAAGGAGCTGATTTGTACTGTATATTAGCAAAATTTCTGGTTGTTATGTATCCTGCATCTTTGTATCCTGCATGTAAAGTATTGGATGTAAAGGGTTAGTTGGTGATTTTAGTGCTCTCTGCTCTCTGGATCAAACGCTTTAGTCGTGAGTGAAAAGAAGTTTGGGTGTCCGTCTCAATTCCCATTACATATTCTCAAAACCCGCCTGAAAGGTTGAATTCATAGAGCCAAGTTGATGCAGAAACAAAATAGAGCACAAAAAAAGAACCTCTTCCAAGACTTCTGCTCTGTCAAGAGTAGCCTGCACACAGTTCCTACTAACAGGCTGCTTTGTTTTGGCAATGAATTTGACAGAGCTGTTTTGGAGCTGATCTTTTTCATATTTCATCTGTACTTTTAGTTTATCATTTCCGTGAGCACTAAAATCTATAAACCAGATTGCAGAGGAAAGAAGCTGAGGTCTAAAGCTTACTCTTGTTTCTAACTTTTCTTTCCTTTACTTTCTGTTTTTTTTCTTTTTTTTTTTTCTAGTGGGGGGTGTGATGATGGATTCATTAATTATACCTTTGCTGTACAGTTCATTAGTGAGAACAATGAACTCTAAATTGCATAATCTCCAATAAAGATTGCATTTTGCATTACCGCGCACTAACACAATTTGAGTTGCTGGTGATAGCTTGGAATGAGCTATGCCATGGTCCAGTTGCTTTGCACCTGCATTTATAGGTCTACAGTTTTCCTTATTGCTGATGCTCCTGTCTTGTCCACGTTCAACGTGTTGGGGTTAACAGTCTTATTGTCTAATACTTTAAATCTGTGGCAGTGTTTCCGAAGCCTGTTCAGAGGTATGTGACTTGTCCCTTATTTGTTATTCTCCTCTTTGCATTTCCTTAGCTGCTTAACATGATTCTGCAAAAGCAATTTAAAACCTGAATTCAATTAAAAAAGACAGCAAATGAGGTAAACTGGAAAGTGTGTCTAGCAAATGACCTCATGTATAATGTGCTTACTGTGGCAAGTTCTCAACTTCTGGCATGAAGAATATATGCAGAACTATTTTATATTTTAACAGAACAGATTAGTTTCCAATGTTGCACATGCCTTGTCATTGCTTTTTTCATTACCTTTGACAAATGATATCAGGGCTCTTGCTGCCTTTCAAATTAGTGTAATGAGAAGGAGCAAATGGATTTTTCAGTTTGTTTTAGTGCATTCTTCAGGGAACAGAAGATCACTAAAATTCACAGGTCACGGTAGAGGTTAGCATGCTTGCAGCTGCAGAGTAGAGACAGTCTGCTCTGGGCTCAGCAAAGAGACTAGCAGGGCAGGCTGGCAGCCAGAATGAGCCATAAAAATAACTAATTCTCTAAGATTTAAATTGGTAAAGGAAGAGAACATGGAGCTGTTTACATATGCTAGTTAATGAAAATAAAATTATTTGAACATTGTTGTTATACCGATATATTAAACAAAAAAAAAGTTTGGAAGGAATCTAACATTTTTTAATTCTTTGTAATGTGATATATTTTTCTCCCTTCTGACGCTGCTCTTTCATAATACAGTGAAGCTAACGGAATTTGGTATCTCAGGTGTAATTTGTATCGCCACTATTAAAATCACCATATCATTCCAATAAGTGAGAAACAAAAGAGATATCTCCTATGGCAAAAGACTCTTGCTGATTCAGGCATTTCATTTTGTCTATCAGATAACAAAACATGAAAGGAGTGCGGGTGTCCACAAAGATGCTTCAGAAAGTTTGGATTAAACATGTATTAAAGAATCTTACATCAAAGAATAGATTCAGACAGAAAAAAGATGCAGGTGTACTCACATGAGGAACAACAGTCTCCATTTTTTAGTTAGCATAGCCACACAGTAAGGTTCAGATGGTGGCAGCAAATACTAACAAATGAACTGTACGGTCCACATTATATACTACTATCTAAAAGGTATCCATGCATCTGTAGCACCTAGCTATGTATTTTCAATAATTTTCATTTAAAATAATAAGCCAGTAGTCCTCTGAAAAATAACAAGATAACTAAAAAGGCAGCTTTAGTGCTAAACACAGCTGTGAAACATTTCTAGAGTAAGACATACAAAATACTTCTCCACTTTGTATTGTTGTGCTTTCTAACCAATTTCTGTAACATTTCCTCTTCAAAAGTGACAGATTTAAATAGAAGTTGGTATTTCACTTTAATGGTTTGTGAGGGTGAATCTGTTTTAGCAATGTTAATGGTAAATGCAAAGCATCTTCTTACATGTCTTGTGACTCTAGAAAGCATCTTTTCCCCTTTTGTGTGTGTAAGGGTAAGCCTTTATTTTCATTTGTGGAGTCTAACTAATTGAATACTCCTGTTTGTTGTTACTTACCTAAAATCTGTTTTCAGTTGTTGGTTTTAAATTCTGGTCTGTTATATGCGTACTGCCTCCTCTATATGTTGCACTACATAAAATGAACTGATTTCTGATTATTCCAGGCTTCCAGGACCCTCAAGGGTGCCAGCTGCTGGCAGCAGTACCAAAGTCCAGGGAGCTTCTAATTTAAATCGAAGAAGCCAGAGCTTTAACAGCATTGACAAAAACAAGCCTCCACAATATGCAAATGGAAATGAAAAAGGTGAGTGATTAAAAATTAAAAAGTTTACTTTACAACACATACAAGAGGAACAAAAGGAAATATCACTAAAAGAACCCATTCACAAGGGTTGAAGACCTGGTAAGAAGACCTGTGGAGGTAGAACTCTGTATTAAGACTTGCAACTGAGTTGGGATTAAAATTCAGAACTTGAAAACTTTCAAAATGTTATATTTTATCTCTCTTTGGTTGAAATATCATTGGGTGATTTTTCTGAAGTAAATATGAACCCATATTGGATGCCTGTATTCTTGGTCCATATTCAAGTCTACTCATAGCCAAAGGAAGACCAACATAATTTTCAGGGGACTTTTCATCCTAGTTGCTGATGGATAAGGATCTGAATATTACATTGGCATCAGAACATTTAGTGCTTCTGTTCCTTCAGAGCCTTACCTAGTGCATATATATGTCTGAATAGAGGACTGGAAATTAAGTCAAATGTAATGAAATTTTGCAGGGATTTGAATTCAGTGTTCATGTTTTATTGCCTCCTTTAAATATGAACTTCCATTATGGAAACAGAGTTCCCTGGATTCTTCTGTTTCTCCCACCCTGACATTGCTTTCCTGGAAAATGTGCCTCTTCAGGCTTTATCTCAGAAAAAATAACTTGCAAATTCAGCTTTCTGAGTTGTGTAACTAATCCAGCCCCTATCCCTTTTCTGTCTCCTTTTGTGTAATGAACAGCATTTTATTCATATCTCTGGGTTAGAATACAGTTGAAAATGATACAATATACATAGTACCCATTTGCATCCTTGGGGTCTGTGGGAGGAACAAGTATGCAGTGAATGTTCTTCATCCAAGCAACAGGCAGAGATCCAGGCTTTTTTTTTACAAAATTCTGATGAATACACTTTGCCCCTAGCTGTATCTGAAGATATAAACCCATGCTTTCAATAGTTACTTCTTTATTTTCTACTATCAGGGTTGAATGTTTTAAATAGTTCTGTAGTGGGATTTATTTTATTAAGAATTTGTTTGTGGCAAGACATCCAAGCTAAAACTAGAAAGAGATCAGAGTGAAAACTGAGCGGACACTGTATAGTTCACAATAGCGAAGTTACGAAGTAGGAGATGTGGCAGCTTGAGTGAAGGTATGTACAGCAGTTTAGGTTTTAGGATTACTTCATAATATTGATGTAAGTTTGGTACTGAGATACATGAGAGCGAAATGATTCAAGGTGAGACATGCTTGCAGGTATTAATATTCTTAGCTTGTTACTTGGAAATTGTCTCTTGGCTGCTAAGTTTTGCATCTCATTGCATGTTTATGTGGCTTTTAGCATGATAGATGTCTTTCCCATTTCTTTACAGCAGGGAGTGCGAACCTTGCTGAGAATTTTAGTGAAGTCATCACTTGCAAAAGAATAAGGGGTGGCTTGCCTTGTGTATAATCATGCAGTTCATTTTGCAGGATATAGAAAATGCAATGTAGCATAGCTACCAAATGCTATATTTGATATGTCTCTGCTTTCTTTTCTTTCTTTTGAAACAGCAGAATGGATGGAAAAACATTGATTTTACATGATAACGTAAAGTGAATACAAGTTTGTTTTGGAGTATAAAGCAGAACTTAATTAGAGAAAATGACTGCTGGGTGTGCAAGGATAGAAAAGTGATGGTTTTTTTTTATAATACCCTAAAAGTACACATGATATAAAAGAACAAATGAGATCCTGTAGTCAAATTCCTCATGCTACTTCTTTGCCTAAAGAACAACTGAACCATAATATATTTTAAATTGTATAAATCTTAACTTTAATTATTATAGTGGCTAATGTTTGCATATTACAGTGAAATTCCAAAGTCTTGATATTTATTTTTTTAATGTATTTGAAGATGTTCTGTGACCTGAGTTTTTCTGAAGAATTTATTAGGAAACAAATTTTAATCCTCCCAACAGCAATAGTAGCGAATGTCTCTTTAAAAAGAAGTGTCACTATACACCAAAAAACTGTTTTCTTCTTAACAGTTGGCACACAAATTTTGCTTCTGATGCTGATGCTTGGAGCATGCAGTTTCTGAGATATAGCGCATATAATAAATTACGTGCAGTCTGCATTAGTGTTGTGTAAACAGCAATAAAGTTGGTGAAAGAGTCAACTTGTGCTATGTAAATAGTCATTACAGGCTGGGACCTCCAGATCTCTTCAAGAGCAGACCTCTTTTGGTACATTTTTCTCTACTACACCTTCCTATATGAGCTATAATGAAACCTCAGAAAAGATATACAGCATAAGGCTTTTTCTTAATCCTATTATAGGCAATACTTGAAATTCATTCCTGCGTAACATGATTTCCAACTCAGTCACAGTAGGGAAAGAATATGTAGACACAGAGTTGAAGGAGATTTGAAGGTTATCCAAAATAAGATGTGATATGGGCCTTCTACTTGGTATGTCATTATTTAGTATATCATTAATGGTAACTCGTTTGAATGATGCTTAAGGAGTAGTTCCCACAGTAAGAAACTATCTCCCCTGAGCAAATGCAGTTTTTCTCTTTATTGAGTACAGCCCAGTTTTCATTGGCAGATCCAACCTGTTGCTGTGACACAGGTAACTCTGTGTAGCTGTGGTTAAATCAGGAACACAGAATGCACCAAAGCAACAAACATGCCATTAATTGAAACTCATCTGTGGAGTTTTAGTGAGTTGATCTTTTTATTTTTTTCTTTTTTTTCCTGAACTTTGCAGTTTATGGATGAGTTTCAAGGAACACATCTGTTTTCTAGGTCATGTCGCATTTATCTGCTTCTGACTTAATAAAGATGAAAATAAAACTACGAAAATTGAAGTATTTGAATGAAGTGATTACGTTGCTAGCAAGGTAGTTATCCAAAGTAGTTTTGAGTCCGACAAATAAATAATGTTCTAATTCAAATCAAATTTTAAAATCAAGTGTTTACATGTTAGAGCCTAGAAGCACTGTATCTGAACTCTGACGAAGGTCTCCATATCATGGAGTTTTTAATAAAATTTGGTAATAAATTGCCCTTGTGTGTTGTCTAAACTTGGTTTCAACAATATTTGGTTATTTTGCCCATACGAATGCTGAGAAACAATGTTCTGGAACAACATTGTCTGATGATACAAATAATTGTTCATCTGTGGCCAGTGTGTACACCTATAGTTAAGTTTGTTTACATTCTGGTTCAGTATTTTGCAGTTGTCCCTGGTAGTGTTCTCTTTGTATGCTGATGGGGGGTAGCTTCATTCTCATGGGTAGTAGGAAAGGGACTGTTGAACAAGCTGAATTCTTTTAATCTCACCAGGTAGACCTCCCATTCCTCCAAATATCTTCACAGCAATCCCCTGGAGCTCTTTCGTTTTCTCTAACCTTCTTTATTTTGATTGACAAAAACTGGATATTCTGATCTAGGCGTGTGCCTGTTACAGAATATTTCAGTTATCAGTACGTACCATGCTGCAACAGGGGAGCTATATCACAGAGGTCCCGTCTTCTCCAACAGCTCAGAACACAGTAAAGGTCATAGACAAGAAGACAGGAGATTGATTATATATTGGGCCCATATTTAACCCCTCATGTGCCCTTTATTTGTTCAACAGCCTATGAACAATAGGCTTGAAAACGTCCATTCTGCTGCCCTGATCTTGCTGGGTTCTGGTAGAAACTTTTGGTTTTCCACTGAACACCTGGAGCTCTCCTTTACCCACACAGATTGGGCTGAGCTCTGAAGCTCTGAGCTCTCAAACAGAATGCAAGGTTATTTTCACCACAAGCTGATTATGTGTTTCAGCAGCAAGGGGATTAGTCTCTAAACAGAAGACCGTCTGCACGTAAAATTTAGTTTGTAGAAATATGAAATACTTGTCATGGGTTGGGTTCACTCTGTGTCAGAATCACCACAAGGTGGGGACAGATTTCACATAATGAACAGCTAAAGCCAAGTTCAACTGACTGCAGAAAGCAATGAATGATGTGCAGCTTCAAGTAATGCGTTTGGGCTGGGGGAGATAAACCTTTGTATTCCACTTCTTTAAACACACAGACAGTATCTATTTCTCAAAAGCATACAATCCAGAGCACAATTCCTTTTGGAAACATTAAGGATACACTTAAAATTAGAGCTTAAAAGCAAGTTCTAGTTCTCTGTAATTTTTTGATGCTGTTCAAGTAAGTATCAGTGGTTCAAGGAACCTGTGGGGGTTTTTGCTAGGTATGTAGCAGAAGAAGCTGTTGATGAACATGAAGTACTTTACTTTTGACAATTATTCCTCCAATGAGTTTAATAGATAGCAGGAGATATGGCAAGGATACATTCTTCTTTTTAATCAAAATACTTTTTCTTTTTGCAGTAAAAGTAATAGCCTGAAGCCATACAAATGTAACAGAGTTAATATAACAATGTAGTGGCATGCTGCTGCTCACAGACTGTTATATGTACTCTGCATTAGCTTTGCATATTATGGTGAATTGTTATTCTGCAAAACTATTTGGATAGCTAAAGACCCCAATCCTCCTGTGTAATTAAGGCAAGATGTATGCAAGAAGGTCCTTGTGCACACCCAGTCCTAGGCTGTCAGCCGCAGGGCTGATCCCTGATATAAATTAAGGAAGCCTGAGGGCTGCAATAATTTCTGGCAGATGTTGTTGGCCTCAAGCTCTCTTCCAGGATCTGAGGCTCACCAGAAAATGGCAGGGGACCAGATACAACTCCTGCCTTGGTCCCAAGGGAGGGATCAGCTCTGAAGCTGCCCACCAAAGCTGCATGTACATGGTACTACCTGAAGCCTGGGGAACAAGCCATAATCTCACTTGTTCCCAAAAATTCTCTGAGGTAACCCTTACCAGTTAACATTTCCTTGCCTAATAACTGACTGTAACAAAGCAGCTTGCAAACCCTCTGTGGAGGTGGACTCAGCTCGTCTAGAGCTGTGGTGTTTGCACATCAGGCTGAGGGCACATGAAAAACTCTGTGCAGATGCAATTATACAGTATCGAAGGTGGAGGCAATTGGCCTGCTGGGGTCCAGTTGCTGAAAGTGTTAAGTAAAAGCTGTTACATTTCTATTGTGTTACTTCTGTTCCATTTATTTTAATATTTCTAAACTAGAATGTAATGCTATTTAAACAAGTAAATTTTGCTATTTGCATTCTCTCTTTGTTAAAGAAATAAAAGTTCCCCTTTCAGGATGCTCAAAATTCTCCCTTTCCTATGTACTGTAGTGGCCTTCAGACTTCCAGGTGGGTAGTCTAATCCATACTAGGGCCTTAGGGCTAAGACTGCAAAACTGAAAATGACCCACACCTTCCAACTCTGTGCTGAAGGGACAAATGTTTTCAGTGTCCTCATCTACTATATCGTTCAGACAGGGAGGCCCCAAGGCATGACTTTGGTTTCATGTGTATATGCAACATATCGGGAACTTTTATTTCCCACTGGTTTAACTGTATTTGCGTTGCATGTTTCATAGGCTTTCTTGTAGTACTGAATTCAATGCACTACAAGCAAACTTATGCCTAATTCACTGGCAGTTCCTGGATTGAATGACAAGATAGATAACTAAATGAAAATATCTCATCTGATGAAATAGCTATGTAGTATATATTTGATTACCATTATCACTTAATTTCTCTGGTGCTCCAGAGTACTGGTGTTTAGATACTCAGATATATCTTGAAAATCTGAGCTTTATACAGAAGAGTATACTCTTACATATGTACTTCTTTCATGCAGTTAACATAGTTTAATTATTGCAGAAAGAGTATTGTTTTCATTCTGAAAGATTCACAGAGGTTCCTGGTTGGTGTAAATGGAGCGTAGATGCCAGAGCCACATAAATGAGCTTTCTGTACCTACCTGAGCTTCAGGCCCAAAACAAGTATTGTTGCTGTATTCATGTAGGTGACATATTGCTGTAACTTTCAGTTTCTGACACTGGTGAAATTACTGATATATTCTTTCTCACCTGTGAAAGTGCATTTGGATAAGTTCCTCAAGTCAGCTACTAAAGGTTGTTAACAGTACTTCAAACAAAAAAAGGCCATAGGATGGTATATAGACCTCACATTTTCTGCTTTTATGAATATTAATTGTATCCATTTATTTTCAGTATTACTCAGCCCTCCTCCCCCAATAAACTTCTTAGCTTTCTAGCTCGTTTTTTAATCACTAAACAATAAAGCTGTCTTTCTCTGTTTTTTTTTCCTCCAATATTGTAGCATTCCTTTTTATTTCAATGTCTCAGTGTTTTATTATTAGCAAGTGATTGGAATAATTTCTTTATGACTTATTAAAAATAACATTTTTTAATTGGAAGGTTAAATTTGTGTAATGAAATGGTTACAAGTATGGTGTTTCCAAGGCTCTCTTGAGCTCACAGAAGTAGTGAACAACAATGTGATGGTGGGAGGAAAAAATAAATTTTGATTAGCAATCTTCATGCTCCATGCGCATGCAAATTATATTTATTATGAATCACATATAACCGTGTTTCATGTGCCAGAGCAGTATGGTATCACCCAAGCATGAGATGGGAGAATAACTGTACTATTATGGTTCTTTCTGTTTTTTAAGCAGATTCACCAAAAGGCCCTCACCCATCTACAGGCATGAATGGAAATGTGCAGCATCCCACCAGCACCGGGCAGCAGCAGGTCTCTGCCATACCTTCTCCAAGTGCCAGCAAGCCTTGGCGCAGCAAATCCATGAATGTCAAACACAGCGCAACCTCTACTATGCTGTCCGTGAAGCAGCCTAGTCCCGCAACCTCCCCTACTCCATCTTCAGACAGGCTCAAGCCACCCCCTTCTGAAGGCATGAAGCCCCCTTCATCTGGACAAAAATCTATGCTGGAAAAATTCAAGCTGGTTAATGCTAGGACTGCTCTGAGACCTCCTTTGTCACTGAGCTCAGGACCCAGTGACAGTGGGAGGGAGGATGATACCTTTTCAGAATGTGGTGAAATGGATGTCTTAAGTGGTGGGGTGAACAGTGGTGGCTCCACAAGTAGCAGTCCTAAAGTATCACCGAAGTTAACCCCTCCAAAAGCTGGAAGCAAAAATCTCAGCAATAAAAAATCTTTGCTACAGCCAAAGGACAAAGAGGAAAAGAACAGGGACAAAAACAAAGTTTGCACTGAGAAAACAGTCAAGGAAGAGAAGGACCAAGTCACTGAGACACCTACAAAGAAGAGCTCCAAGATTGCAAGCTTAATTCCAAAAGGAAGCAAGACAGCAGCAGCCAAGAAGGAAAGCTTAATACCATCTTCTAGTGGGATCCCAAAACCTGGATCAAAGGTGCCAACAGCAAAGCAGAGCACTTCATCCATATGCACGGGAAGTAAGGAGATTGAAAAACTGAAGACTACAAAAGGAAACCAATCGCAATCAACACCAAAGTCTCAACTCAGTGAGAAGGCTTCTCCTTCCTCTGGTCTTGCTGCTTCTGAAGGGAAAGAGCCAAGTGCAGCTCTCACCCCGGGGTCCTCTGCAGCTGTGTCAGCCTCGATGGCTGCAAGCAGTGGCCAAGGCACGGGAAATGGTGTTGTCCAGCTTCCTCAGCAACAGCAATACAGTCACCCCAACACTGCCACAGTAGCTCCTTTCATTTATAGGTAAGGTTATGAAAGGAAATCAGATTTGTGTTACCATTTAGGAAAGAGAGCTAAAACAGTGATAGTAATGGCAGATCACAGTGTTATGGTTCTGATCTCCCACTTCCTGTCACAGCATTATGCACATATTTTCCTAATACTATTTTTTAATTAATGTTACTGTATGAACGGTTTCTTCCAAGAACTCTGAGTCTCTACCTCATACAAAAGCAATCCACTGCAAATATTTGCCATTTAAAATTCAGGATGTTTTGATTAGAAATACAAATCACATGATACCAACCCTGTGCTGCTTCTGAAAGGTCACGGTTGAGTCAGGATTCTATTGCGAATATTCTTGTTTGCAATATAAGAACCTCAACATTTATTTGCTGATATTTAATAATATTTGCTTAAAATACACAGTTCTCTTAAAAAATCCTAAAATAAACTGCTGATTTTTTTCAGAGTATGTAACAGTATTAGTAGAATATTAAAGGAAAAGCCATACACAAATTTTTGCAAGTTCAACATTTTGGGCAGAGAGAGAAAGTTGCTCTTTGCAAGTCCTTTTCCTGTTTAGTTTTATGTGTGAACTAGGTATAAATTAACTCCAGGGAGACAGTTAAATGTTATAGGTGTTACAACCTCTTCTGATGGCCAGGGCTCTGGAGTAGATGAATGGACAATAAAATGTATCAAACTTTGGCTGAATTTATTTTGCTATGTGATGCAGCAACTGAAGAGAAGCTGGGTATTTCATTGTTGTACAGCTCAGAAGACAGAGGAAGTGTAGCAAGACTGGCAGGCTGGTTTGAGTAATGATTTCAGATGTCAGCTGTTGGAAGGCTGTAGCGACAGATGTGGGTAAATTTAACATCTGATAAAATGACAAATACATTATTAAGCAAAATATACTGGCAGTTTTTGTTAGTAAGCAGTACTCTAGATAATTCTGGCTAAAGATTAAAGAGGTGCTGAAGTAGGCTGTGAGGGAGTGTATATATCATTACACACAACTAAACATAGTTTCAAAACCAATCTGGGTGAGTGATAAACTGTTTAATTTCATTCTGAACAAAAACAGTTCAGAAAATCTTATAGGAGGGTGAAAGGGTATAGGTTATATTTATTCTTATATGCAGTGGGTAGCCTGTCGAGTTTCAATTAAATGTGTCACTGACTGTGCTTAATATGCATGTTTATAACTATCTGGAATAACCTCAGTGATACAGATGATTTGCAGTGTGGTACATAGGATGGCCTACATATGTGTTAGGGTGCATATAAAAGGACAGAGAAAAGGCAGCTATGCTTTGCTTTTTTATGTATGTGCTATTTAATGACAATTTTGCAGTATATTGATGCCATTTCATTGCACGATGGAGATATCTCATCGTTCTTTTAAGCTTCATCACGAAGCAAAATGTAGTTTGAATTTTAAAGGGCGATAGAAGCATGCATCTTCCAGTAAAATTTGGTATTAATAATCATCTGTTTGCTTCAAACAAACAGCAAAGGAGACAGTATTTGAAGTTAAATCTCTCAGATGAAATAAAATCCTTAGAACCAAGGTCTGATCTCAGAATGCCAGAAACCCAGAGTAATTGACCAGCTTTGATGAGGTTTCTGCATGCCTATTTCTGTAACTGAGAGCAGAATCTGACCCAAAAATACACAGTAACTGCATTTCTTACAACTCTCAAGGGTTTAGTAATACTACACGATAATTTCATAGAAGACTATAAATATAAGCAAGGATAAAATATCAAAATTTCCAAAGTCAGCATATTTATTTTTGTGGACATATGGCAAGTAGAAATGTGCATGAAGCTGTAATATTGTATTTATGTTTTATTTCTTCTAAACATAACTGTTTTCTGAACAGTCACCACAGTTTATACACAAAATTTTCAGGTGTGCTTGCTAGCTGCTAGATCAGCTTTATAGATCAATGAGTTAATAAGCAACTATTACCATTCAGACTAACAGGATTTTTTTACAGCTGAAAATAATATCTAGGCTCTGTGACTTTGTACTGCAGTTCTTGTAAAAATTTTCAGTATAATATAGTGAAAATAAAATGCAATTTATCCAGTATTCTGTGGAATATTGCAATATACTGCACTATACTACTGATCAGTTTAGGCTGTTAGCACAAGGATAAGTAAGCTAGTGCTTTTTCTAGTTTGTTCTGGTACCTGCAGATATGTATTTTGCAATGTTTGATTAGTAACCTAGAGGATATTACTGTAGATTTCTGAGTAAAAGAAAATATTCCAAAGAATTGTTTTGAGGTTGGCATGTATTTAGCTTAAACAGGGAATGCAATGCTGTAATAATTATCAACACTCATGTTTTTAAGAAATTGTGTGTTTTTATTAATATACAGTATGTAGAAAATACTGTTTCAGCAGGAGGCTCCAAAATGATATATTACAGTATTCAACTTTGCACTCTTCGTGCTTTGTTCTGTCTGATATCACATCGTATTTTATGCCTCTTAAACACCATGGCATGAAAATTTCTATGGGATTGTTACTTCTCTTCAAAGATTAGCAGCAACAGTCAGAGTTGCATATGAGATAAGCTAAAAGGGTATAATTTAAATTCTTCCATCTTCCTCAGCAAGTAATTATTTTCAAATGCAGTTGTGAATGTGTTATTTACAGTCCCTTATGTGTCCCCTCTGAAGTTGACTGCAGGGTCCAAGAGATATAAGAAAGACTGAAGTAGAAGTAATTTAGTTGGCTGCCAGAAAACTTGATCAGAGAGATACAGCAGGAAAAACAACAAAAAGGAAGGTGGAAGAGACTGTATAATTGTTTAAAGTATACCAGCCACTACTTTAAGTTAAACATTCTTCTGCACAGAAAGAATTGGAGGAAGATGGAAATTGTGCCAACTGACAGAGTCCCCTAGACATATATTGAAATGGGCCATAGAATTTTCTTCCTAGTGACGCTTAGATTTCAGATGAAGAGTACCACTGAAGTTTAGTGCTTACTAAGTCACAGAGAAAACGGAAAAAAAGGCATTGATGAAAACAAAAAAGAAGTCTGAGTCTTCCTCCTAAAATCAGCAAAAGAATAGCAGGTTAATTGCTCAGTATTTGGAGTTCTTAGCTTTCCTACACATTGCTCAAAAATGTTATATAAATTGTACTTCCAAACATTTTCTTGCGTAGAGGAGAGCTTGTTGTATGCAATAATTTCTTTATTTTTTGTGAGCCAACTGTATAAGTTTGCATTATTTCCATAAATTGGGAAATATAACTAATAGTTCCAGGAGTAACATAAATCACCTCACTCCACAGAGCAAATCCTTAGCTGATGTGAATCATCATAACCCTACATGAAGTTTGTGATATGTTGGCAATCATCATTTGCTGTGAATTTGCTTAAAACTAAAGAAATATTTCAGTTGGAGAACTTTGGATTGTAACTGATCACACGTAATGCAGTTCGGTTTTGTTGACTCCTTCAGTAACCATTGTAGTTGCTTAGTGAGTCTCTTTTTCATGGTTGGAATATAGAATCTGAAGCGCATAAATCCCAGGGACTGTGGTGCTCAGCAATTGCTTATTTTCTGAAGTGATGAGAGCATAGAAACTGCTACAGAAAATTAGCTGACCACTCATGATCCCGAGCTGCACTTCAGTGTTGTGCATTGCTTAAATTTCAGTTCTTCAGCTAAATTTGTAGCTTAAAGATAGCAACATCTGGAAGTTTCAGTACTGTCTGAATTGAGACTTTTGCAGAAATACTCTTTCAGTGTCGATACAGGACTACAACAGCCAGTTTGGCACTCCTTTTGTCCTGAAGAATAAGAAACTGGTGGTTTCAGCTACCTAATAGGTTGTTGTAGAGAAGATAGGGCCAGTCTCTTCTCTGTAATACAGGGTAAAAGGGTAAGAGTTAACAGATGCAAATTACAGCAGGGGAGATGCTGATTAAAAGTTAGAAAAATTATTTTTACCTTGGGGCTGGTGAATTACTGGAGCAGGCTTTCCAGAGGTGTGGAATCTCTGTCCTTGGACGTGCTCAAGACCCAAACAAATGAGGCCCTGAATCACTTAATATAACCAGACCTGCTTTGAGCAGGTAATTGGACCAGATGGCATCTAGAACATCTTTGATCTACATTAATTTATGATACTATGAGGACTAAAGTGTTCAATAGATAGAGGCAGGGAAAGGAAATGCCAGTATAATAAATAAGTTACCACATACTAAGATCATATTCCTATCTCCTTTTGAATATTGTGATTGAAAACATTCTATTAGTAGACTGTAGCTTCAAGGGTGCATAGGAAGTACAGAGTCTTGACAGATGGGAAGGAGGATGTAATCTTGTTGTACCTTTGGAGTCACAGTGAAATTCGATTCCAGATGCCTGTTCAGGATGGTTTTGTACTGGCTTAGGGAAAAAAATTAACTACTCTTCATGGGTCCTGCAAATGCAGCATCTTCAGGATTTGTTGTAACCATATATATATGTCCAGTTTTAGTGACTAAAAAGTACTTCTGGTAACTGATTTTGGAGTTTTAGTTTTTGGTGAAAGATACTCTCTTAGTTAATTGTGTTTTTTAATAATAGATTCTGCTGCTGAACATACTGCAACTGTTTCTTTAAAAATGTGGTAATTCAAAGTTACACTGCAGTGCTTTATTATGTTTGTTCTTTACATTACTGTATTTTAGTATTATTATTAAAATAAAACAAATCACCACCAAAATTTTGCACTCGTAGGTACTGCTGAACATTGCAGTACCAGTTTTATTTATAACAAAAACTGTGTTTAGAAAAATCCTCCTATTTTCTCATGCTTGATTGATTTTTAAGTAACTGTGCAAGAAAAGTGTCCTGTGTAGAGCTGTTGGCTTAAGAGATGGAAAAAAGGATAATAAGTGAAAAAATTGCTATAAACGCATACTTGATAAATGCAGAGTTAAAATACTAGCTTGAGAATTCAACTGAATGCTGTTTATGACCTCAAGATATTTTTTTAAATTGCCATACACACAAGTATGGCCCTATTCCTCTTACTAAATAAATAGTAAAATGCAGGATAAAGAACTAAAAAATAATATTTTCTTCAGTCTTCTGTCACTGGCAACCATATTAAACCTTTCATAAACCAATTAAGTTTTACTTTAAACTAGTTAATACCTCTGCTCCAATGGGAAAGTTTGTCCAGAAACTCTCTCATGTCATTATTAGAAGTTGTTTAAAACCCCCGTGATAAGATTACATCCATTTATTACTTTCTTAAGATTGTCCTGTAACTTACAAAGTTGTTTTTCCTCTTTTCAATTGCTCTTTTTAAACAGGTGAGGGAATAATCCCATCCCCTTCCTTCTGTTTTGCAAGCCTAAATGAAATGTCTCTTCTTCCAGAAGAGCTTTTTCTTCCCTATAAGCAACGCAGTAGCCTTTCCCTGCAGCTGTTCTCATTTTAACTCACGTCTTTAACATGGGTGATCAAACTGCTCATATTCCAGACGTGGTCCTGCCAGTCTGTTGCACTGACAGTGATACACATTCAGGACAGCTGCACCTCAGAGAGCTGTTGGAAAAAAAACCCGAGCATATTCATCTGATATCTTTTGGAATGTTAAGTAAAAACCAAAACAAATCTTTGATGTTATCTGTGTTTATCAAAGGTTGGCTATTTCCTTACAGACGGGAAATGACTGACTGCATTAAAGATAGCTTATTAAGTAGTGTTCCAAATTCTGTTCTTAATTACTCCGGTACATCCTCATTTTAATCAAATTGAATGAGTTTGTGCAGGTGTGATTAAGAGCAGGATTTGTCCCATTGCTTGTGTTTGATGCGCTTACAAATAGGTACCATGTAACTCAGTGGGCTGGGGATAAATATGTTCACTGATTGCCATGATTAAAGTGGAAAACAGATTGTACTGTTTTCATCATGGTTGCCTAAATTAACCTGTGCTGCAGATGCACAGCACTGGAAGAAATATCAACGGTTGTTTTGACTAAACTGAAATTCTTTTCACTTTCTCTGGTATCAAAAGAGATGCAAGAATTTTATTTTTTAAAGGCAGTGGGGTGTGAATGGATAGAGGATAGAGGGCTATTCATTAAAGACAACATATGAGGTTAATAAGATCTTTTAATTTACTCTTTTCTTGCCTTGAGCTTAATCCATGCTGCAGTCCTGTAGAGATATCTTGAGTCATTCATAGGGTACCTGAGCCTCCTTGTTTCTCAAAAGCTGAGGCTCCTGCGTGATTTCACTTGGAGGTCTTTCACCCCTAGACAGTCATCAAACCTATCTGAGCTAAGCTTGACTCCAGAAAAAAACAGTGCCTAGGTCATCATGCACCAAAAGGAAGGGCTGAAGTAGAAGTGCTGGATCTGGCAACCCAGGGGAGACTTGGTGGGAGAAGAGTTATTGAAAACAGCCCTATCCCCAGATTCCTCCTTGGGATGCCCCATCATGGCTGCCCAAGGACTGGGCAGGTGCCTTGTGGCCCATTGCTTCCACAATAAATAACTCAAGTAAGCAGAACTTAAACTGCTGCAAAATTTATAGTCCTCTATGAGATATCTGTTGTTGCCTCAGATTATTAGAATAATTGATTTTTTTTAATCAAATTAAATAAAAAAATGCTGAAATAAGTCAGGGCAGCCGTTTCTTTGTTCTTTGTTTTGATAGCAAACCACATTTGTTTTGCATTATATTTAAACTTTCAAATTTCAAGTAAGATAAAATGGGCATTTCATGCTTCTTAGATCTGTTATTTCAGGCTGCCTATAAATTTAACGAAACCACATCATATTTACATTTAGTTTGTATTTCCACAGTTTTATTTCAACAAATTAAATCAAGCATTTTTAAATTGTGTTATATGATCCAGTGTTCCTCTTAAAACCAGCATCAACCCCAATGGCTTCATGCTTTGGATTTAACAAAAGTTAAAAAGTGCAGACCAATTACCTTTACCATTATTATTAGTGCCTTTTTTTCTGAGATGTGTTTTTAGGTTGACAGCTTGCCCTAGTCTGGTCCAGCTCTAAGTCTCTGCACTAAACCCAGACTGAAGGACTCATGAGCACTCATAGCCTCTGAAAGTGGCTTTCACTTAAAGTAGACATACCCCTCATTCATTCTGATGATTTGAAATAATATGGGAAAGCTGGTGGGACTTTGGAATTTCAGTGTGTGTTCATTGCAGAGGAATACAGTAGGCTTTTTGTTACTTAAGAGCCTGTGCTCAAGCACCAAATGTAGAATTATGTGCAAGGTCAGTAGAACATATTTAACCTTGCAACACCTGCTCTGCTTTTGTTTCCAGTGTTTCACAGAGAGAAATAGTAGATGAGAAGTTAAAATAGTTTTTTATAGAGTGGTTGCTCATTTCCAGCATCCTAGAAGTACCTGTTACTAAGGATGACACTGCATCAAATCAGACGTCTTTTACTTTTATGTTTCTCCATAAGTTGAGTCAGAGTTGAATTATTCTAATCAACAGATTCCACCACACCAGTACTTGTTCCATTGTACTTATGTCTGCTCCGTCAGTTGCTGTATGAATTACTAAAAGAATCCATTCATTAGGTAACTTGGAAGAAAATGTTAATTGGAAAGTTATTTCATAAAATAAATTGCCATAAAATTATTTTGAGAGATGAGTCACTTTTTTTATCAATTACATTTATAAAATATATATTCATCCCAATGTTAAATATTTGTGTTTATAATATAGTTGGAAACACTTTATGGTGAATTTTGAGAACTGAGCTATAAATGCAACGTTTTAAAATTAGGATATAAATATTTCACTAGTCTTAAGAAATTCAAAAGTTGAGTGTGCTGTTCATGTCAGGAAAGCTGGATGAACTTAAACTCCAAGTGGAGAATTTTCCCATTTTATTTCAAAAAGTGGCTAGTATATCTTTACATGTATTCTTTCACTGTATACAAATGTGGTACATATCACTATTTAATGGCATTGTAGTTCAATAGTTCTTGGGTGAAACAGATGCTGCAGCAGTTCCTTAAGAAAATATAATAATTGTGATCTATTTTGTATTATAATCCATGCGTTTGTGTATTTCTTGCTGTTAATCATTATGAAACAGCAAATGACTGTATTCAACAAAGGGTACCCATTATAATTTATCAATGATATTCACAGAAATATACCATCAAAGAAAACATAGTCTATTTGTTATCAAGTTAATGGAAAAACTTGTATTATCCCATTTTCACAGAGTTATATAAGGGACATTATCAAAAGAAGTTGCACATAGATTTAAATATCTAGGCCAGATTTCCATTCCAGCCTTGAATAAGCTTCTTCCCACATGGCTTTTCTCAATATTTCAGCAATTACAAGTTTTCATTTCCCTTATATATGTGACAATCAATTTAAATGGATTCTACTTATATCCGATTGACTCTCTTGCAGAGAAAATGGGAGGAAACAAAATGGCTCTAAATTTCTCAGCATTAACTGAGTGGTTTCTGAAAAGACAGAGAGAGTTCCTAGTTGCTTGCAAATTTTTGTACCTGAAGTCAAAAATCACAGTAAGAATATGACGTTCATGGTATTTTTATCATACAGTGATGCAGCTCTAGGTGGAGGGGAAAGTAACATTTGTTTCCATTAATACATGAATGATAGATAATAATCAGACTTCTTCCTTAATTACAGAACTCTCTCAGAAAATGACAGTACCTCTTTACCGCCTGCTGACTCCTGCACCAGTCCTACTAAAATGGATTTGTCATTCAGTAAGACTGCCAAACAGTGCCTAGAGGAGATATCTGGTGAGTAACAATAAGTCAGGAGAAGCTTGTTAACTTCTTTATTCACATCTGTTTCTTACCAGGAGCTTTGCAATCGGCTGAAATAATACTGACCTCTATTCATAAGCAGTATTAAATATGAAGAAAATTTGGGTCATACACAGTTAGTGCTTCAAATGTACAGTTCTCTTATCTGAACTGGCTCCCTCTGTTCAGATACTCTCTTCATCATTTTGCAGAAACTGGTCTTTCATGAGTTAGAGTTTCAAGTCATTATTATTTTTCAGTCATACTGAATGTTCCAAGAGGAGCAATGGAAAGTAGATACCACAATGTTCAACACTGCTGCATTTAAGATTATCAAATTAAATTGTAGCATCAGAACTGAGACATAAATTGCAAAGATATATTTTGCTTCTAGAAATGAATCTATGTTCAGAAAATGAGCAAATCCTTACATTGTACCTAAATTTAAACTACTGCCACACCTAGGCTGCTAAAGATTGTGTTCTGGAACACCTTGTAAACCTGGAGTAAAATCCCTATTAGGTTACAAATGTGAGGGGATTTATTTTTTATTTACTTATATTGGCACAATTTCTTTGAAGTCAACAGAGTCATGATGATTTACATCAGCCCAGGATCTGGTCATAACTCTGCCTATGGTTGCAAAAAGCTGACTTTTTCATCAGGATGGCAGGGTTGTGGGGGAGTACTTTCAAAAAGACTCTTTACCAGAGCTGTTTTGTTGGGGCTTGGGGTTTTGTTTTTGTTGGTTTTTTGTTTCTGGTTGTGGGGATTTTTATGAACATCTTTACTGTTATTAGCATTTTTACAAGAATAAAAGGCAAAATCCTGTCCATATGATTCACCTGTAGTTTTGCCCTTTTACTCCAAATTTTTAACATTCACATGGATTTTTAATGAGTCATGGTTCTTCTTACACAGGATATATTTCACTTTAAGCACTGCTTTGACACATCAGTCTAAAATTATCTCCACCAGAAGGGAAATCAGATGCCCAACTTTTGTGGGATTGTCTTGGCATTTAGCTGACTCACACTGAATTTGAGGTTTTGTCCTGATTTGTCTCAGTCCCTCTGGAAGTTTTCTAAGTCTAGAAGCCCTTAATTGCTCAGCCAGCTTTGATGAGAAATATGTCGCTCTGAAACTCATGAACATGCATTCCCTGGAGGCAACACGTCTGTTAAAGTAAAAAAAATATTTTTAATTAATCCAGAAAAAAGACTCATTGGTCTTGCATATAGAAAGACAATAATTAAAGCAGTTATACAAGTCAAAAGATGATCCATGGAACTATCCACGGAGATGCTAAAAAATAACAGATTGATTCAGTACCTGCTGAAATGATCAAATGGGCTGTCATGTCTTCTGGCCTTTTACTGTTCTGAACAGAAAGGGAACAGCATCAAAAAGAAGAAAATAGCATAAAGGGCACTGGACATCAGAAAGATTTCTAATCTGATTATTGAGACTCCAGCATTAGCAGTTGACTGATAGAGCAGGCAACAAAGCAGAACCGCTGGGAAAATGTGGTCGGTGGTTTTTTCTTTACGGAGGAAAACAGGTGTGTCACCCATAAGTGGCTGTTAGCAGAAAAAGAATTAATGGATCAGGTATTACAGTTGTGAATAAGTAATTGTCTGCATTGGTGAGCTATCACCAAGCCATTGGTGATTCTGTCACTGGTGAGCCTGTATGAAAAAATACCTTGTGTGGTGGCTGTTGAAGGAAGTATTCCATGATGGATTGGCTATAGAAAAGAACAAATATATTCTATTATTTAGAAGCATCTTCATTCTACTATGATCAAGGGATTATACTATGCAAGGGTTATTTCCTTGATCACATATACTAGCCTTTCTTTTGCTTTTATACTATCTTTTTCCTGAAATCTTTCACTGCTGCTGTGGATCTGCAACTTTTTTGTCTTGAGTTTCTTTTGTGCCTTGGTAACCAAACACACTGTATTGATATAGAGTAAGGACCAGTAAGGTTCAATAAGGACTAAGCATTTGTAGGAGCCACTAAATCTTGTAGCAGTGCATTCATAAAGTGCTGTTGTACCTCTGTTATGTTTCTGCCTCATTATTATTTTTACAGGACCAAATATTTACAACTAAAGCTTACAAGCTCAGGACTAAGGTATCAGCCCATATTGTATAAACTGTTTCTCTGCTTACAGATATTGTCTCTTGACTGAAGATTACTGCTTGCATAACTGGCCATACAGATCATATCAGGGCTTCTAATCCACTTCGGGTCAAGGTCGGCCAATCAATCTTAAGCTAAAGCTGTAGACAAAGCTGGTTCAAGGCATCCCCACAATATAGGCAACACTTGGATGCAGAAAGAATAATTTTAAAAAGATTTGAAAGTGGTTGGTCAGGTGCTATTCTCCTTGAGTGATTCAGGATACCAAACCCAAGCTAATTTCCTTGCTTTGGTAGACAGTCATGGCTCTGTTTTCTGTGCTCAGCAAGAGAGTTCACTCCCCTTTGCTACTGCCTCAGCATCGGTTATGGGGAAGTAGACGGGTAAAATGAGAATCTTTAGGGGTACTTTCGAGCTCTCCTCAGCTGTGTCTTTCTCCCTATTTCTAAGAGAGCTGGTTACTTTTAAAACCTCTCCTGTCTTCCTCCTCAGAGCTAGTGAAAGGAGAGGGAAAAGACAGAGTGCAAATCTCTTGTTTTCTGCCCACTACTCTGCAAGGGATCACTTGGTTTTACTTGCACAGCCTTGGGGGAAGGATGGTGCTGAGGGAAGAGAGAGATGGTGTGCCTGGGATGGACCCAGAAATGCAGCTCTGATAAACTGAGCAACCTCTTTATTTTTAGCTTGTCCTCATAAATCTGCTGCCATAGGTAATTTGCCTCTTTGTAGAGCTACTGTAAATCTGGGTTTCTTCACTGTTCCTCAGTTTCTGCTGGGGATTTGTTCCAGATGTGATCTGAAGTGCTTCAGACTTTTTTTCCTACATTTTCTTTTCTCTCTGAATGTTCTAAAGTTCAGCCAGAGCAATCCCAGATGTTTCCATGGTGCACGTGTAGATCAGCAGTACAGCACATGCAAAATAGTTGTAAGGCTTCCTGCACACCTTGGATCCTGGTGCCAGTGATGTCCATGCATATGCTGAATGAGTCCCATTTGCAGGGACAAGTCGCCTGCTCAGTAGTTTTGGTGTGTTCTGCATACAGTAGACTAATGGCACATGTGGCATACAGATGTGTAGACTTCTGTTCAGGAAATCCCTGACAGAAATTTAGGAATCCTGTTCTGCAGTCATGTATGAACACTCTTTCTTATGTACTTTATGTACCGCTTGCCTCAACAAGACTACTCAGTATGTATGTTTCTGAAAAACTGGAGTTTAATGTTATAGACTATATATAGCTATATAGGATTATAAAATGAAAATGAAAAGAAAGCCTACTAAAGTAATCCATGTGTTTCATGGTATGACTAATAAAAAGTTGTTCAGACTTTCTTGCCTAGTATTTCTGCTTGTAGTAGCTGTGACATTTATTCGTCTCTGCTCAAGTTTATTGGAGAAAGATGCCACTATGTTATTTAATGATCCATTGTAAACTGTACATCTCAGTAACTACGAAGTATTATTTTACGAAATCAGTGATAGTGTTTGGCTTTAACAAGTATTTACATGTTCAAAGAGCTTAATGCAAAGTGTTTGATTAAATAATTACTCATGAATTTACAAATATTGACTAATTATAAAAAATCTGAGGGATGAAGCAGAAATCAAAGTAATTTTAAGTGTTTCAGGCCAATATCAATGGCAGCATTAGTATAAAAACATTCCTTTTTCAAGATTTTGTGTTTACAATGCTGAATTTTTTGCTCTCTGAAAGAAAAAGTTTATTTATTGGTGTGGAAATAGTTTACAATTTTATTTTTTAGATAAGCTTAGCTGAAGGATCATAGAATCATAGAATAGTTAGGGCTGGAAAGGACCTTAAGATCATCCAGTTCCAACTCCCCTACCAGGGGCAGGGACACCTCCCACTAAAACATGCCACCTAAGGCTATGTCCAACCTGGCCTTGAACACCGTCAGCAATGGAGCATTCACAACTTCTCTGGGCAACCCATTCCAGTGCCTCACCACTCTTACAGTAAAGAATTTCTTCCTCAGTTCCAATCTAAACTTCCCCTGTTTAAGTTTGAATTTGTTACCCCTTGTCTTCTCACTACAGTCCCTCATGAAGAATCCCTCCCCAGCGTCCCTATAGGCCTCCTTCAGATATGCATTTGCAGCTCTATTACATGATTCATCTGTAAGGCTCCAAGCTATGCGCTGGTACTTCAAAGAAAGTCTTTTCTAAGAGCTAAATCTACCTCTGTTTATTAGTTCTTAATTTAATAACTCCTTTGATGAAAGAGAATAAAAATAAGGTAGTATGTTACACTGACTGTGATGGGCTGGGAAAGTTCCCTGTGCTGTTCTTGATTTAAACATATTCCTGAAGGGAGAGGTTACATACAACTGCAAGCTCAGTTGGGAAATAATGCTCTGTCATGACATTTGCTCTCTTCTGTTCTCATACTTTGTCTTAGTTTAGAAAGAAGTATTTGCTTGTTGCTACATTTCATAATTTTAAAATGGAGGGATGAATATAACAAAAGTATTTTTTTAACAAATAAAACTGAAAATTCTCCACATTGCAATATTATGTATTGTCAAATGACACCCTGCAGAGAATGTGATAAAGCAGAAGGATAAATGTGCTGTTCTTCCTGCAGAACTCTTACTCCAATATGTTCATATGTATCTGCTGTATCTGAAGATAATCACAATGCCCTGTCTACCAAGTGAGACAATGGGGTTAATGGGAGAAAAGTTCATATAACCTTGTAATTAAGTGTTGTAGTATAGTGTTTGTATACCTGAAGGCTGAATACAGGTTTTGAGAACAGTCTCAATGCCTCCATATCCCAGCATTTGACTCATTGTGTTTTAAAGTATGCGCATCGTGGGCTGAAATCATTGCCCTTCCTATTAATTAAAAAAAAAAAAGTGAGAATACTGTACCAATTTGAATGTAAGTTGAGTTTTTAAAACCACTGAGTGGGAAAAGAGTGAGGTTGCCCTTCATTTTACAAATTCTCTATTGTTAATGCAGCTCTATGAAGCCTTTCTAACAGCCTTAGCAGCTTCCTCAGCATTGTGGAGCATGCTGTTACAGCCGCATGGTGCTGGAGCATGTAGGTAGTGCTGGAGATCTGCTTCCTCAACAGAGACTGTGTCAGCATCCACACCAGTGCGCCGGGCTCTTCTTAAGGCAGGCACTGGCATATGCATGAAAGCTTTTTAAGGGCCCATATGCCACTGCAACTTGCAGGCCCTGGGGGTAAACACAGCAGTCTTTCAGTTTGTTTCGGTGCTGAAGAAGTGGCAGACATTTAGTATTTGGGAGGATTTTGCACTCGGGCTAAAAGAGCATTCTTCTTGCCTCCTCTGACTTTGTGGACTCAGTGGGAAGAGGCGTGGTATCTTCTCTTGTGAACCGTGTCTTTCTAGGAATGTGTCAGTGATTTAATATGGAAAACCATCATTGCTTGACACTATTGAATATTTTTCTAGGTTACTTCTGTGTTATGGGGGTTACCTAGGAAAAAAATGCACCTTTCCTTTAAAATGTCAACGAAGTTTCCCCCTTCCCCTTCCCCCCCCCCCCCATTTTTTTTCTCTCATATCTTCAAAAAGTGTAAACTGAACCGGTAAAAAGCAAGAAGTACACTGAGGCTTCTGTTAACATCTGTTTATTCATACAGTCAATCTGCAAACAGTCTGTAATTCTTAGGGTGGCATTTTTAAAGGTTACTTTGTTGTCACAGTTTCTCAGGTGGGGATATGAGAGGAGCATATCTGCACATCGGCAAAAGCAGTATATTGGTATACAGCAATGTTCATAGTTTTAGATTTCGACATAATGTGGTATGAAATTAATTACCCCTAGATAAAAAGTTTATATCTAAATATTAATGAAATTCACCAATTTCTTTGTTCAACTATTATTTCTGAGACTGCTTTTTCTCCGTGAAAAAAGTGTATTTAAATATGTCTTTTTTTCTCTTTTGATAATATATTTATGAATTTAGTTCAGACATGTTACTGTGTTGTTTTAAAAAAATAACAATTCCATTAATAGGTTTTCTTAAGAAAATTGTGAAACAATGATTTTATTAGAGCTTTTTAATTCCACACTACCCTCTGAATCTCACAGAGATGCAAACAAGATACATATACTTTAAGAAGAAGGAATGAAATTAAGTATTTCCTTTTATAGATCACCTTATTGATTAGGTAACATTCTGGTCCAATTTTTAGCTTTATGATTTTAAATTCTATTTTCTTTGTTTAGAGCAGAAATTGCAAGACTGAAGGTCCATTTGCAAATCTGCTTTTAGCTTCCTGCACTGGGAGTAGCAGTGATAGGGAAGAAATAGTTTGTCGTCCTTACCTTTTGGGGAGAAAAATAGGATTTTACTGTGAGCTAGGTCTGCTACTGTAGCATCCCATTCAGGCGAAGCTGTGTCTCGAAACCTGTGGCACTGTAAACTGAGCAGAGGCTTCTGTGTCTCCGGTTTAATTCACCAGGATGTTTGCTGCCATGGCAGCCAGCAGCATTCACTGCAGTAGCAGAGAAGAGTCATATATCTGGGAATGCAGGTTGAATACTAAAATGTAAGGAGGCTTGTGTAGAGCTTTGCTTCAGTGGTTAATTTTGGCTCTTTATTGAGCTCTGACGTGGAGGCTGTACTTGCAGTTCTCTGTCAGACCATCTAAAGTGAAGAGCTGTGCACTGGGATCAGTCATGATCTGGTGAGAGGAGGGGGGAAAGCCCGAGCCAGCACTTGTGCCTACTTTGGATTTCAGAAGGCAGCGGCTGTAGACAGAGATGCAGGCCCACTGCTCCGATGAGACTGGTGATTGGATGGAGAGGGGAAAACACAGTTGGCTTTTGGGATTACTTCTTTGCTGGAGCAGAGTGTTTGATCAACTCTCTTCTGCTTGAGAGAAATCTAAGTGAAAATGACTGTAAGTACTGCAGATTAATGTGACGGGAGAGAAGTGGCTTAGCAGAGACAGCAGTGTAATTTTAAAGAAAATGACTGTGCCTGTCTAGTCATTTCCACTACGTACAATGCATGTTTGAGCTGTGCTTTTCATTGCAAGTGCAAGTATGTGCTACCTGGGATGTGCAGCGTGCAGTGTTGGAGGGATCACATCCTGGACCTTTCTTGAGACTTGAACTGCTGTCTGTCTCAGGAATATGAAATCTAACTGAGGTGAAGCCCCAGCCGGAAAGATGCAACGATCTGCTGAACTGTCAGTGTTTAAAGGCAAGGAGGTTAGAAGAGGGTGTGTTCGTCTTCAGAAGCAGAAGTCTCTATCCAATCTCACACTCATCAGCGAAGGGGAGAAGAGGCAATACTCATACAGGGAGAACTGGTTTGGAAACGCCTCCAAGTCCAGCCAGAGTTACCATCAACAGGAGGCAGAAGCTGGGTGCACAGGCTCCCCTTCCAGGGCACTTTCGCGGTCAGTGCTCTCTCTCTGCCACTCCAGCCTCACCACACCCCAAGCATTTCAGGCGATAGCACCTGCTGGAAGCAGGACATCTAGGAGGTCCTCAGACCGACATACAGGTGGAAGCTTTGGGACTGAAAATGAGGACAGGGGAAAATCAGATGATGAAAATGCATCCTGCACATCCCATTTCCCCAGCAGGAACTGGGCAGAGGAGGAGGAGGAAGGCTGCTTGCGTGAAGGGACAGCACATCTGGATGAAGATGTCATAATAACAATGCTGGGGGACCTAGAACAGGTCCTTTATACTGAGATTTTAGGTAAGTTAAGGCTTGACATCACAAAGGGCAGGAGGAGATCTAAGTGTTAACAGATATCTGTGTGGAGCACATTTTTTATCTTGACAGTGATTTCACAAGGCAGAACTGGTTTTATTTGCAACAGTAGGCAAAAATAGGGACCACCCATTTCTTCCTTGTTTGCTTACTCTAAAGACTGTGAAATGAAATGTCTAAATCACTTTTGATGGGTGTATGGGCAGGAGCAGCCTGTGAATAACTGAGCATAGTTTGCTTAGCTGTTTGAAAAAATAAGTTGTAACACTCAAGAGCTATTAGTTTGCTTATATTTTAATTTTAATGACATTTGTGCTCATGAAGTTAAAATTAAAATCTTGAATCCAAGGATTGGTTTGGATAGAAAATGTCTTGGCCTACCTACAAACTGTTTGTCTGGTGTTGCTTCCCCCTTCCCACCCTGCTGGTAATTTCACCCCTATATGTGGAATTACGAGTATCAAGGTTTCATTTTAGTTTAAAAATCCATTTTTCTTATATCAGTTCATGCCAGTGAGTATTTAAAGTTCACAGCCATGGGTGCTTCAAAAGGCTTCTGTGTTACTGGCTTTACTTTTCATCTTTCAGCCCTTTTCAGCACTGCTCAAAGTGTTCATTTCCAAAGCTTTGTTCTTTAGCCAGCCAAATGGTTTAAGTGGCTGCTTGCTTTTCCAAGGTTATATAGCATGTGTCTAGCCTGGAGCCTCTTTACTGGTGGATATGTTAGCCTTGATTATGTTTAAACATTCAGGATAAAATTTTTGCTGTCTATGTAATGTAAAAAGCTATCATCTCAAAATAACAAAGAAACAAGAATTCTCTTTTTATGCATGCCTTTTATTCTTAGACTGTACCAGTATGCTAAAAGGGGCTTCTCCTGGAGATTAGAGGCTTGTTAGCAAAGGAAGTTCAGCTCTGCAGCTGCCCCTGCTCCTCTTCAGCTGTGTGTAAGCCTCAGTTTCCCCACCTGCAGAGTAAAACTGGTACTTTCCTTTGTAAATGGAGTTAATATCTGAAAGTGGACACTTCTCTGGATAGCTGCTTATTATTTGTAAATCTTTTTATTAAAAACCAACAATTAACGGAATTATCATTCTCCCATTTATCTGCTTTGGGCTGTAATTGCATGTGCAAAAGTGCTGAAATTATTATGAATGGTATTATTAAATGTGCAATTATGGGTGAGCTTCAGAAATGTGACTGTAAAAGTTTAACAATGGTATTTAGTGATTTCTGCTTATTTTGATTTCCTTTGTACATATCTCACATAGTGGAAGAAATTAATGTGTTCCCTAAAAAATTTATTGAGGGAACCTGTAGTGGTTCACTGTTTATAGGCAATAATTTGGGGACAGTCTTTTGGAATATTCATGTTTAACATAAATGATGAAGCAACAAGTGATTTGAGCAGATTATATTTCCTGGGTGTCAGTAAAATGTTTGCATCAGATTTTTTTGTAAGCAGAACAGGATTTTGACAGAAAGTTTCAGGGTACGCTGTTTTAGTCTTATCTCACTCCCTCCATGTAGGAAACAGAATGATTCTTCCTGAGTGTACAGACCAGAATCACTTGAGAGAACAAGCCAGGGAGCAGTTCTGATATGTTAGGTCACTCAAATACGAATAGGCTCTATGATGGTAGTGGGTCATAGTAATAAGCAGCAAGGTGCCTGGGAGAGTCTGGGCTCCCTTTGGACCCATACAGTGTGTCCAGCACTGTAGTGTTTCTTCTAGGAGGCACAATATACCTGACTTTCAGAAAAAAAACCCTCATTCATCATCACTACGGTCCTCTGCACAGGAGGCTTGATGTAGTTGGGGAGCCACAGTGCTGACCTGAAAATCTAGGTAATGTCAGATGCAAGTTAGGTCTCAGGATCTTGCTCACAGTGCAGAAAATTTCTCAGTCATAGCATTCAGCTGTTTATACTTTCTGACTTGTTCATCCATGGTACAGCATGACTCCAGTGATACAGCCTTAAGGATGGACATTGAAAAGAGCAATTATTTTTGAGACAATAATTGCAGTTATGAGGATTTTGTGTGTTGTACTATGTAATATGTTAAAATCATCAACCTCCAGTTGTAGCTTTTTTTAAGAAAAAAGAGGTGAAAAGGTTTTGAAATTACCCATTGCACCACTGAAGATAGAAAGAGATTAAACCTCAAAATTTTCACCTCTCCAGGATAGAATAACAACATTTTTTATGGTATAATTTGTTTGAAAATGAAATATTCTTCATAAAAACATACTTGGGCAGTTTGTCTTATATGTGTACCTTTTTTTTTTTTTTTGAATTTCAGTTATACCTTAAGGCTTTGTTATGCTATTTACTGTACAGTGTATATTAAAAAAGACAGTTACTGTCATTTTTGCTGCCAGAATTCCTGGTGTTAGCATTCAGCAAAGGAGAAATGACAAGGATAAACAAGGAAGGAAAAGGGCAAAGGCAGTGCACATATGAATTATATTCAGTTCCTCAAATAAATATAAAAGCAAAGTATTGTTTTGCATTTAATTCTGCCTGCTTACATCCTGGAATTTGTCTTTCTGTGTATAGCAGAAAATTGTCTTATACTAACAAGCTACTCTTTCACCTCTGGTTTAAGGCAGGGCAGGCAACATACAGGTCCTTCCTGTATGGGTCTTTCCCATATAGGTATTGTAGCATGAATAAAATGTGCTCCTAGAAGTGAATTTGAGTGCATTTGGCAGATGGAGGGTGGGGGTAAAGGGGCAGGAGGGGAAGAAAAGAGCAGTGACAGTGAGGAACTGAATGCATATAGGCAACTACCTGGGAACTGTCTGGGCTTTCAACAGCAGTTTCAGGACTTTTTGGTCTCCATCTTAGCTTTGGCATGAGCAGTTCTTCCTCACTGGAATCTCCAGGGTGGTGCAGAAGCCTCTGCAAACAGCCTGTATGCCCATACTTTGCCTCCACTCTGTCAGATGTTGAGCACGCTGTCAGTTCCACGCTGCCAACCAGAGGTTTAGGGACTATTCTATCATTAAATCACTGAAGATTTTATTTTGAATGATAAAACAAACAAGCAAACAGCTGTTCTGGAGGACTGTTTGGCTGCAGCAAAGAGGACAGCAGACTCAGCTGGAGCAGAGTAGATGGGAAAACTTCAAGCTGGCACTGTCATGAAAGCTAGCTTGGTGCTGAGCCACAACTGCTGGGTCCATTGGCTAGTACCATGCACCATTTGCCTATCAGGGAAGAAATAAAGGTATATGGAATGTATCTGGTAATTACTTTTCATTTAATGCCAGGAGTTTGGATATTTTCTTAACTGCCTGAAGAATGTTTGAATGATAGGACTGAACTACAGAAGAGGGTACAGTAGTAATTCAGTTTGTCAATGAGCTCAAAGGCTTCATCCTTTTGTCAAAACACAAAATTAAGGAGCTAAAGTGAACCATTGCTCAAATATAATTTTCTTCTGCATGTTCTCCCTTATAGAATCATAGAATTGTTAGGATTGGAAAGGACCTTAAGATCATCCAGTTCCAATCCCCCTGCCATAGGCAGGGACACCTTCCACAAAACCATGCCACCTAAGGCTATGTCCAACCCGGCCTTGAACACCGTCAGCGATGGAGTATTCACAACTTCTCTGGGCAGCCCATTCCAGTGCCTCACCACCCTTACAGTAAAGAATTTCTTCCTCAGATCCAATTTAATCTTCCCCTCTTTAAGTTTGTATCCGTTACCCCTTGTCTTCTCACTACAGTCCCTCATGAAGAATCCTTCCCCAGCATCCCTATAGGCCCCCTTCAGATACTGGAAGGCTGCTATGAGGTCTCCATGCAGCCCCAACTTTCTCGTATTTGAAATTAATGTTATAAATGTTAACCCAATGCTTTCTGTAAACCAATGTTAAACCCATACTTGTAGTTCTGCTGCAAGTCAACTTGTTTCCTATGCCTTCAAACAGATATTATATTGAGATCTTTTACTGTACCAGAATGTTTTCAGTAGGGCTTCTTTTTGATATTGCTTTACTGCTCCAGAACTCTTTGCTAAGCATCAAATTTTCATTGTTTCTGCACCCATGTTGAATGTTCCCCAGTTCTCTGCCCTATGCAACTTTTCTTGAAAGCTCTACGTTAATGTCTCCTTCTTTTTTTTTTTCCCAATTCATATATTCTTCAAAGGATATCATCCTTGTTTTATTTTTCTCCCCTCCTCAAACATCTCCTATCTGGGGTGGGTTTTTGTTCCAACTTAGATGACATACCATGCTTTTCATGAGAGACATCACAACTGTTGATTTTATATCTTGTATAAACTCACACACAAACCTGAGAGGAGGAAAGGTAGCAACAGAATGAGAAATGCAGCAACTCTCTGCTTGTGTTTTTTACAATTTACAAATAGCAAATATCGTAGTCTGTTTGGTGTTTTGATTCTGCTTGCACTTCTGACCTTGTTTTTTGTGTGATATTGAGTTTAAATTCACCAGACTGTTAAATGTATTTAAAGATGAAACAGTTTCTTGATGTCATGAGGATTACAAAACTAGATTAAAAGCTTGTTCTGGATGACAATGTTGAAATTTAGAGTTAAATATTAGAGATAATTTAAGTGGTTGCACAATATAATTCTTGATGGTAACATTTCGAGAATGAAAAGTAAAATTGACTGAAGGTGAAATATGACATGAAATTTATTGTTAATAGAGTCACGACTTCTGCAGGTTGCTTTGAGGCTTATTATATTTTTCTTTTGTAGCATGAGATATGTAACTTTTTTTCGTTTTCCTTCTTGGGGAGGGGAGGGTATGTTAATCATCCGAAGTAAACATTATTCATGATGTTACAGGTGAAGTTCTGCAGGCTTCGCTATTCAAGATACCAGTCTAGCATTTTACTGTGGATCCCTGAAGGCTCTTAAAATCCATAGTTGTATAAATGACACATGTGCTTAAAGGGTTTGGATTTTTATACCATGAGGAACACTTGGGTTCTTCATATACATAAAAAATGAATAATCTCCCCCTTCAGGATATAGTTACAGTTCAGGAAAGATGCTTTATTAAGTGCCTGACTTAAAGAGTACTTTGGAATAGCCTGAATGTTAAGTGCGTACTGAAGAGTTGTAGCAGTCATCTCAATTCTTTCCAGGCACAGATTTACTGTGGCTTTTTTCCCTATCAAGTCATGTAAAATGTCAAGGAGGAAAAAGGGGGTGTGTAATGTATTAAGTGGTCTGGGCCTGCATTGTGCCTTGATTACAGAGGATAAAAATCCCAACACTATAAATCTGAGTTTCATTAACAGATATGGGCCCTAACAGGGATGCTTCACCAGGACTCTTTGGTGTGTTTTTTTACATACCACATGTTATCTATAAGTGTGTGTGTTTTTTATTACTGAAAGGATGAGGTTTTATTCTTTCAAAGATTTAAGGAACAGACCTATTTACAATCATATGTGTGTATTCTCAGCTGTATATTCATGTGTGCACTTTATTCAACCTTATACACTCTTATGAGCTAAAATTTTCCCGGTTTTCCTCTTTTCTCCCAGGGGAAGACCCTGAAACAAGAAGAATGAGAACTGTAAAGAACATAGCAGACCTGAGACAGAATTTGGAAGAAACTATGTCCAGCCTTAGAGGGACACAGATAAGCCACAGGTATACTGGTTTTCTGTTGATTGAACTTGGACTGGTGAAGAGTTTTGCTAGTTTCTATGGATTAGAGACTTGCAAGGGAAAATTAATTATGACACTAACCATACTGCTTGCTAGACTTCCTCAGCAACTTAAATGTGACTAATATATTTTACTGTCAAAGTGTCTTATATAATCATTCATAAAGATGTTTATTGTTTCATATTTTTCAAATATGATGGACAGTGGCTTAGCAACTTCATTTGCCAGCTCCTTCAGGACCCGTGGATGGATTTCATCAGATCCTATGGACTTTCAGGTTCCTAAGATGGTCTCAAACCAGATCCTCTCCTACAGTGGGCCCAAGGTCTTCATTTTCACAGTCCCCGCATCTGCCTTCCAAGACGTGGATAGTGTGGTCAGAGCGTTTTCTAGTGAAGACTGAGGCAAAGAAGGCATTAAGAACCTCAGCCTTCTCCAAATCCGGGGTAGCCAGTTCTCCCAATAGCTTTCAGAGGGAGCCCACGTTCTTGTTCAACATCTGTCAGTGGCATCGACAGTGGGATTGAGTGCGCCCTCAGCAAGTTTGCCAATGACACCAAGCTGTGTGGTTCGGTTGGTATGTTGGAAGGAAGGAATGCCATTCAGAGGGACCTTGGCATGCTTATGAGGTGGGCTGGTGCCAACCTGATGAATTTTAACCCTGCCAAGTGCAAGGTCCTACACCTGAGTCAGAGCAACCCTAGGCACAGATACAGGTTGGGAAGAGAAGAGATACAGAACAGCCCTGTGGAGGACTTGGGGGTGTTGGTCGATGAAAAATGAGCATGAGCCAGCAGTGTGCGTTTGCAACCCAGAAAGCCAACCATATCCTGGGCTGCATCAAAAGGAACGTGACCAGCAGAATGAGGGAGGTGATCCTGCCCCTCTACTCTGCTCTCATGAGACCTCGCTTGGAGTATTGTGTGC
>JASSUY010036025.1:0-17550 GCA_032466535.1 Forpus xanthops
GGGCGCCGCCACGTGCCCGGGGGGTGCCGAGCGCCGGAGGAAAACCCCGCCCCGCCCGCGAGCGCGGCTCGCGCCTCCTCACTGGCGCGCATGCGCGCAGTGGGGCTGATGGGGCCTCCTCCCCGCTCGGCACGCCCGCCGCCGGGAAGCCGCGTCTTTAAGCTGGCGTGCCGCGGGCCCGAGGGGCGGCGCGCGCCTCCTTCGCGGGTCTCTCTGCGACTACCTTAACAAGGGACAGGGGGCGCGCGCGCGCCCCGGAAGCGGAAGCGAGCTGTGGCCCGCGGGGAGAGGGCGAGTGGTGACGTTTCGCCGGCCGACGGGTAGCGGCTGCCGCTGCCGTGTCGTGGCTGTCAGTGGTGGGTGCGGAGCGTTGGGCGGCGGCGCCGCTGCGGCTCGGCTGGGCCCCGCGCCCTGCTCCCGGTCAGTGCGAGGCGAGACCGCGACCCAACCCCAGCGGCGATCCTGCGGCGGGCAACCCGCCCTGCCGGCCCCGGGGAGCGGACGGCGGGGCTGCCCTCCCGCCTGCTGAACCGCTGCCGGACCGCGGTGCCCTGGCTGCTGTTTGGCTGCTGCACCTTCCCAGGCCGTCGCTGGAGCAGGGCTGCCCCGGCCCGGTACGCGGCCCTCGTGGTCGCTAGCTGTGGGTGCGAGGGGAAAAGGCTGGGGCCGGGCATATAGTAAGCGTGCCCTTTCGTGAGTTTGGGCTTTTCCGTGACAACAAGGGTGTAGGGCTGTAAGTAGGATGGCTAGGCCCTGCTGCCGTTTTGGGGCTGCTTTCCACCTCTCTTCGGGTAACTTCAGAGGATGGAAGCTCGTATGTTGGGGCTGAGTGCCGCTGCAGCAGCTCAACCTATTCCCACCTGTGAATCAGCTTTTGTTGTTGTGGTATTAGACTTACAGTGGTTCTTAACCCGTGTATGTATTTAGTATAACTTTATCGTACAGACTTTAAGTATTCCTTTTGCTTGTTATCCTTAAAACAGCTTTTATCTTTTAAAAATTCCATGCATTAAAGAGTCCTAGTAGTTGAACTGGACAATTTTTGGTTAGAGTTTTATACTAGATAGATAGGCAGGGGTAGGTAGTCTGTCTCTTGAGAATTTTTACTGCTGTTTTGTTATGGCTTAATAAAGCCCCCACTGTTTCTGCTTCCCCTTTATTCCTGGAATACCGCATTTCAGCAGCAAGCGGAGAGGCCTTGTGCTCTGCAGCAGAACCTGGGAGCACAGTGCCGAGGTGCCCAGGCTGCTTCTGCTTAAGGTGGCTCAGTCCATTTAGCACTCACAGCCTTCCTCAGCACAAGGGCTGCTTGATGCAGCCTGATTGTTTTACTGTGGGGTGCTGGCAGTTTCAGACCTGTGCAGTGGGTTTATGGAGTGCTGCATCAAAGCTAAAAAGCTTTTCCAGAACTGCAGATGCTCTGAATGAAGCCTATACTCATTCTGCAGGGTAGTCACTGTTAGTGCCTGTCTGGGCAGCTGCCAGTCTAAGTTGGCTACCTGCTAATGCAGCTTATGTGTCTTTTCATCTACTTGGATGGACTGTGTATAACAAGTTACATTAATTTCTGTAGCTGGCATTCCTTAGTAATTCTGATAGCTGTAAATCCTTAGTGTGCTAGAGCTGCTGGTAAAATGTTTAAGCTCATTCCTTAGTATACTACTTGTATTATTCTTACAGTAAGGCTGTTGGAAGAAGCTTTTGGAGTTCTGCAGTGGAAACGTTTATTATAGCATAATTAAGTTTTTGTATTTGGAGACCTATAGAGCTCTGGAAACTATTTTTAAATATTGGGTGTCTGCTCTGCTGCTATATTGTGGTCATGCTGTCAAATTTCTAAGCTCTTGTATCCAAGTGTTCTAGTTAAAGTGTTGTCCATGGCTGCAGTTGTAGCAGCTCAGATCTTTCTGAGATGCAGTAGTGGCTTTAAAGGTTTTATTATTTCTTTGTTTGGAGGAGTTTTTTTACAATTACTGTGATTTTCCTGGGAAACAATCTTGAAAAACATTTTGAACACCTGCTTTCCTGACACCCTTTGGTAGATCATATTGGTGATAGTGCTTTTTCAGAACTATTTTGCAAGAATGTAACTTATGTGTTTTCTAAGGAAAACTTGGAGTTTTCCTGCTTCAGATGTCATGTGGAATACCTCTTCCAGCAAAGGAAGAAGCTGGATATCCATACCTGTTAGTGTACTGATCTGCAAATATTTTACAGAGTTCCTTAGGAACAAATTTTTAAATGAAATATCAAGATGGCATGGTAGTGTATGGCACTTTGGAATTGCCTGTTCATATAATATGCATTTAATCTAAAATCCGTACATATATTTATCTGCATAATTTACTATACTTGAGGCCTGTACTTTATCTTGAAACTTCTGGAGGTTTTGTTTTGGATTGTGGCCCCAATATTGGAGGGGTTGGACTGGCTATTGTGTTTCTTGTTTGTTTTGTTTTTTTTTTTTTTTTCTTAAACTGCTGACTTCATAACAATATTAACTCTCAATTAGGCAAAGCACTCAGGAGGTTTGCTTATGTGTGTAATTTGTTTTGTATACTTCGGAATATATTTTCATACTTATTTATAAACATAAGCTTTGCTTTCGGGGGCCTGTGCAGCTGGTAAATCTTGATGTGTGTGTATAATGAGCTGCTTTCTAGTTTACCTAGGTTGGGGCCCTCTCTTTTAAATAAAATATAAGTGTAGTTAATGATGTATTTTTCATTTCACTAAATAGACCAGCCTCTCTTGTCTATTTAGTCTTCTGCTCATTTGAAGAAGGAGGGGGAAAATTCACCAAAATCTGGAAAGCTCTCAGCTACTTTGATTAGAGAGGCTCTCATCATTTGCAAGTTTGCTTTCTGTCCTGGATGGAGGAACTCAAATGTGTGGTTCTGAATTCAGCTTTTGGCAAGGGAGTAGTTTCAGTTGGATATGCAGAAAAAACCCTGTGGAATTGGAAGATAAACAAGAAGTGTCTGAAGTTCTCTATTTCAGCAGTAACTGTGAATGTTGCAACTTCTTCTGCTCCTTAGACAAATTTTGGTTTGCCCTTTTCAGAGTTCTAGGTTGCTGTTTCTGCCATGTGTTCTCCTGAATGACTTAACACCTTGTATAGGAGGTAGAGTGGCTGAGCTTGTTGACTAAACTATGCATACCCTTCAGAAATTAACTCTTTATGGTTTCTTAAGTACAAATTGCGGTATGCTTTAGGTTTATATGTAAATTTGTGTCTGTAGTAAGCAAAGATAGGCTGGTTTTAAAAAATAAAATAATCTTCTCACTCCCCCCCCAAATTAAAAAAATACAGTGTGAATTTTGCTTATTTAAACTGAAGTATGTTTGAGGGGTTGCAAGAATGGGAAATCCAGTTTGATTTAATGTAAGGTAAATAAAGTAGAACCAATAATTAATGTTCAATTTTACTAGCAAAGTATTTTGCAGGATGCAGAGCTTCTAGGCTATTCTGCTTGGGTTTATTCTGTCCTGTAGCATATTGCTGATAAGATAAAAAGCAGTTAGCAGTCTTTCTGGAACTCTGACTGGACTGTTTTTTCATAGTGAACTCAATGCACAAATCTTCCAGACAGTGAAATGCTTCCTAATGGCAGCTTGGAGTCTCTATTTTCAACTAGGCCATCAGGATAGCCTAAAATTAGCTTCAAGCCAGTATTTCCTAAAAATAACTTTAAAAAAGTAAAATGTGTGTGCTTTCTAGAGTGGGAAGCAGGTTTCCTAACCCAAAAGATACTGGAATAATTGCTGTGTGAAGGCGTAATTTCAGCTAGGTTTAAATTTAATTTTTAATTGTTTTTCAGATTCTTCTAAGTTGTACTTGAAGCTGCCAAAATGGTTCTAGCAGATCTTGGAAGAAAAATAACTTCAGCATTACGCTCACTGAGCAATGCTACAATTATCAATGAAGAGGTATGTAGTATGTGTGTGTGCTGGCACTAACATTAAGCAAGAAAAGTTCTGAGAAGTTCTCAAAGGCTGATGAGAAGCTTAACAGAGGTTGGTGTTATCTTGAGGCTCTTTTCTCTCAAGTGGAAGTTTTAGCTAGAGGTTTTAACCCCTGATAGTACTTCCAAAACTCAGAACCAGATATAGACATGTATAATCACCTCAGGAACAGTGAGTCCCATGGTCAAAAGGTCCTTGGGCATGGTGGCTGTACTTAGGGAGATTAACATTCTGAGGAGGTAACACTGAAGGAGGCAAAATGTGCCTAAGGTTGGGTGGAGGGTAGGCTGTGGGACTATGTAAAGTGCTCTTATTTATGTTTGTGTGTGCAGCTAGACTATGGAGATTGCTGCAAGAAGCTGAAGTGTGAAAAGAACAAATAGCTTTCAGTGTAAACTTTGCTGTCTTAAATGCGAGGATTATGGTGTTTTGCTGCCTTTATATTCAAGCCAATACAGTATATGGCTCAGGAAGCTGTTTGTCTTTGAATAGTGTTTTGGTTTGTTTTTTAGGGTTTGCAATTATAAATATTTTCTGTTACGTGGACTGAAAAGCAGGATGGAAACTAATTGATGTGATGGTTTGGAATGGCCTCTTTGTAAATAGTTAGAAACTCTTTTGGGTTGACAGACAGGTGGCTTAAAGTAACTAAAAAGTAGGCTTATCAAAGGTTATAGGGTTAGAACTTGTGCACGGAAGAAAGATTTTTAACAAATCTCAAGCTGGGAGGCAGATCCATAACTATATCTAACATAGCCCAGTTTCGGTTTTTGCTTTCAGCAGTAGACACTTTTCTCCTTCATGAGCTCAAGGTCTGCAAATGAAACCATTTATGCAGGTGTCACTTTCAGAAAAAAAATCTTTCTGTTCATGACTTTTCACTTTGAAAACCATTAAATTGGGCTCCTAACTGAGGCACCTATTTGCCTAAAAGACATACCCCAGAACAGCAGTTCAGTTTCTGAGAATGCAGATGACAGTGCGTCCACTTCTGCTTTAAGGGATACTTTTATTTACAGAGATTGTGTTAAGAGATTCTTTTTGTAGCTTTTTGTTACAGCTGACTCTAAGAGGTACCTGCTGGGAAGTTTAGGAAGGCTTGCTCCCATGCAAGCTGCTGTTGTCCTTAATGCAATACGAAGTGTTCTGTGTTACTTTGGTGTAGTGTGCATATTACAAATTGAGGAGCCTTCTTTTCCACTATTACTCTGTCAAGTTTAAATCAGATTTGCATAAGAACAAATGCACAGACTTTTTTCTTTGTGGCAGTCAGTACAATAGGACTGCATGCATTTAATTTGTAAAAGCCTTGGTTATAGGGTAAATACTTTCACATCTTATTTTGGACTAATTCTGTGTATTCTAAACCCATTTTTGTTTTATACTTCAAAGGTTTTAAATGCTATGTTAAAAGAAGTATGTACAGCATTACTGGAAGCTGATGTTAATATTAAGCTTGTGAAGCAACTCAGAGAAAATGTCAAGTAAGTAAACTAATCAAAATTCTTAAACTTCTAATGTTTGTAAAAACTGTAATTCTGAGGTTACAGAAGAATAACTTCTAACTTTATATGGTTTTCTTAGATACACACAGTTTATCTTTAACAGGAAAATACAGTTTAAACTAAATGTCTAGCCAAGTTTCCTTCAAAGAATCTTCATGAAGTTTAGCCAGTTATTGTTGTTAGGCTTGTGTCAAAATATCGCCGCTGTTATCAGTTGAATGGTATGATAAACAAGTTCTTTGTTACTTCCTAGACACCTCATCTTCACATGTTCTGTGCTGGATATAAGTAGATTTGTATAAGTTCAATATTGTTACTTGACTACTGTCAGACGTGAAATTCAAGTAGATGCATGTCTGAAAGACCCGAATATTTTAGAAACCTTTTTTTTGTCCTGCGTATAAAAGTAATGTCTCAAGTGCATGCCTTTTTAAACACATCCTATGTGAGAACACAAGCAAATCAGAGTGCTGTTCCAGTTGCAAATATTTAATTTATGCCTAGGTTAAAGTGATACTATAAGTTATGCTAGTGTTTCATGGTTTTCCTAAACTCAGGTCTGCAATTGATCTGGAAGAAATGGCATCTGGCCTTAACAAAAGAAAAATGATTCAGCATGCTGTCTTTAAGGAACTTGTTAAGGTAGGTAGGACTTCAAAACTCTGTATTATGTCACTTTTCTTGTACAGCCTGGGCTGTAGAAGCAGTACAGTAGCAGGCCAAGCATTAAGGTTATTGTGTGGTACCTGCAATTATGTTTCTTGTTGTAAGGCTCCTTGCTATTGCAAACAGTGATATTCTTCTGATTGAAGCTACTTCCTGGGCGTCAATTTGACTAACTTCAATTTTAGCTTCAGGTTCATCTGTTCTTAATTTTCAATTGAAATTTAAAGACAAAATAAAGTACTGTTAGTTTCTGGAATGTCTTTGTTTGTCCCAAAAACACACCGTTGCTACCCTAATAAAGATTTGCTCAAACTACTTATAATCCTTTGAAAAAGTGTTAATTAACAGCCCAGCAGTCATGGCAACATTTTTCTTTAATCGGTCTGCTGGGTCAAATTAGTGCCTGGGTGTCAGTATTCTTTCCTTTTTCCAGTTAACAGTATAGTCTTTTGTTCTTCTGTAGTCCGTGTCCACCTGTATGATAGTTCTCTGGAATATATGTGCCTTCTACTTTTTGAGAAGTGAGGCAGCAACCCTAAGAAGCCTTCTTTACTGTTGGATTCTCACCAGAAGAGGTCCATCTTGAGCAGTGATGGTGGGGGTCGAGGTCCTGTTTCTGTGTTGCCTGTTATACTTGTGCCATGTATACAGGCCACCCTGACTTCAGTGCTTAATATTACAAATAAATTAACACTGTTACTGTTACAGAATTATTATGCATAAGATTATGTATTTTTAGGTATCTTGCACAGACTGTTGCTTGTCACTGTAAATCAACAAGCATCTAAGCCAAAATAAAACTAGACTATGCATAAGTTGGTTTGCTGCACTGAATATAAAACCAGGCACATAGCATGACTGTAACTTTGTTCTGTGCTTCTGAAGTTCAGTTCTGCAATATACATTATGCTCTGTTCTTTAGCTTGTAGATCCTGGAGTCAAAGCATGGACACCAACCAAAGGAAAACAGAATATTATAATGTTTGTTGGTTTGCAAGGAAGTGGTAAAACAACAACTTGTTCAAAGGTGACTTGCACTATGAATCTGTTTGCATGTCTTTTTTTAAATGTATTTTATTTAAAAACATGATGGTCATTGATGCTTTGGTATGATTTGCTTGTGATCAGTGCTCTCTTAGTAGGAAAGCACTGATTACAGTGTAGAGATATTTTTGCAGGGGACTTCTGAGATGAGAACAATGTCCAAAGTAATATTCTTGTGGGCATTTTATGGTTTGTAGAACTTTCTTCAAGATTTCTTTTTAAACTTAAATCTTGAAACAGTACTGTTTATGGACAAGAAATTCCATTCTTTCTGGGTTTAAGACTAGTATTATGAATGGAACTGATCTCATTCCATTACCTGTTTAGAGAGACCAGTAGGAGCTGGCGTATATGTTAGATATCTCAGTTAAGTATGGGTGGGTGATGTGAAACCTCTTCCAGCCCCAAACTCACTGAGAAGATTTGGATTTTTTTTTTTTTTTTTTAAGGCTAAAAAAAGAATGATGCAGTGTTTAACCTGTTTATGATAGTTGTTGGGAGGAAAAAAAAATGCATCTTTGCTGCTTTTTTCAGTCATCTGCTTCTGAGATCCACACAAAGGCAATGCCACATATACCACTGTTCAGATTTCATAAGTCTCTTCTAGTGCTTCTATAGGCAAACTATATTTTGGAAGTCTGTCTTTGGTCAGCCAGATATTCTGTGAATGTACATTGTACTAGTGAAGCTAACTTTTACAAGAAAGTAAGGATTTCATTCAGTCCTTTAAAACATGGCCTTGAAATGGAAATATCTTTGCTCCTCTGGAAGTACAGAAACAATAGAGCTGCACAAGTTGTAGCCATTACACTAATTAATATTGAAGTACTTACTGCTTTGGATAGTGTCCTGGTTTTGACTGGGCTAGAGTTAAATTTCTTTCTAGAAGCTGGTACAGTGCTGTGTTTTAGCTTTAGTATGAGAATAACTACTACAAAAGGTAGTTTCTAAAAGCTAGTTCTATCTGCAGTACTAACAGTAAGCAGAATCCAGGAGTTAGTAAAATGGGAACTGGAATTATTTGTAATCATTCCTACTCAGGAAACTGGAATCAGAAGCAGAGGCAAGCAGTTGTTTTCGTGTTGCCTTTAATAAATGTGTAATACACTTTTCTAAAAAACAGAGATGCTAACATTGGGTACTTGTACAGTGTTACTAAGTAGTCTCAGTTATAGGAAAGCTGGCTTGATTTTTTTGAGTCTGTACTTCAGTGGCTTATAAGTTGTTATACAGTGTCATGCTGTCTCATGGGATTTTAGTATAACTGCTTGTTTTGGATTTCTTTTCACAGTTAGCATACTTCTACCAGAGGAAAGGCTGGAAGACTTGTTTGATATGTGCAGACACATACAGAGCAGGTAATATAGTCTTTAATGCTGTAGTTCTTTAATACTTACAGATTATTTTTTTTTTAACAGCCCCTTGACTATACCTGTCTTACAGGTGCTTTTGACCAGCTAAAGCAGAATGCCACAAAAGCAAGAATTCCATTTTATGGGAGGTAAGCATCTTTCAGAATCAGTTCGGAGAACAATTCAATTCCAACGATGTATTGTTCCTTACTGAACATGTCTCATTACCCCCATTCAGTGTTGCATAATCACTTAGATTTTATAATATTTGCTCTGATCAGGTGAAAATTCTGCCTAATCCAGTGTACTGTCTGCCAGTAGTAGAAGGTAAGGATAGCTTAAGAGATCAGGCATCTGGGGATAATTCCTTTGAATATTCTCTCAGTGAGAGGCAGTTTATTGGTCTTTACTGGACAGACTTTCAGGAAGTACTGTTACAGATCAAAGGATATGATTTTTGGGCTCTTAATTTTTATTGTCAGGTAGGGGCAGCAGTGAACCTAAAATAGCTTTAAAAACTAAAAGGAAAGTTTTCCTTAAGCTTCATTGGAAGTGTACTATGTAGGTGCTCAGTTAAATCTTATTTCAGAGAAGAGCTATAGAAGGGCTGTTTAGTGCGGTTTTCAGCAGAGGAGACAGGCAGTCCTTTGTGCTTCACTTTACTGAGTAGTAAGGGCAAATGACTTAGACACATTTTAAATCAATTTTTTGCTTGACATGAGCGAAAGCCATTTTTTAAATCCAGATCGTTAACCAGTGTATAGTCAGGTGATGAAAGTTTGAACTAGTTTCTTTGGTAACTCTTTGCTGATTTCTTGTTTGTTCTTGTTTTTTTTCTTTTTCTTTGTGATCAGTTATACAGAAATGGATCCTGTAATTATTGCCTCAGAAGGTGTTGAGAAATTTAAGAATGAAAACTTTGAAATAATCATTGTTGACACAAGTGGACGTCACAAACAGGAAGACTCTTTGTTTGAAGAGATGTTACAAGTTGCTAATGCCATAGTGAGTAGTTTCAAGAAATACAGTAACTTCTGTTACAGTAATTTGACTGCAATTAATTTATGTTTATCTCCTAATGTTCTGTGTGGTTAAACCAGGGCTGGATGATCAGGATCAGAGCTTGATAGTTTTAATTCTTCTATCTTTACTTCAAGGGGATGCTTGCATGTAACTAGACTGCCATTCCTGCTTTAACATCTCATTTTCAGGATCTTTTTATGTTGAGAAACTAGACAAAAGAACCAGTCTGAACTAGTTTCCTGTAGCTATATAGACTGAATTTTCTGTAATTGTCACAAATAATTGTCCTGAAACAAAGAAGATGATTGGATAACTTTCAACAGCTTTGATATGTAAATGAAGCTGATGTTTCTTATGTGGGTTTTCAAAGTCTGACTATTTGATTCTTTGGTCTTCCAGGACAGTATGATGCTTCCCACACAACTGTTGCTAATGGCTAACTTGTTTTCAGAGGAATGGATTTCCTAAGGCTGTTAATGTGACAGCCAAGGGAAGATGTTGTTAGCCATTAATTGCTTATAGATCCTAATTAGCTTTGGCTCAGATATTTGCTAAAATCACTCAAAACATAAGTAATCACCATAAACCTATAAAATTGTAATATTCTGTGTTGTAGATAAATCTCATAGTAATACAGCATCAGTTTTCAAATGGTTGTTAGAAAATACTGTTTGTAAAACACTTCTTTTGTTTCAAACTGCATAGCCCTTGCATGTTCTTATTGCAGTTAGTGCTGATACTGAGCATAATGCATGAACACTGTCTAAGCAAGAAGGAAATGATCACTTTATGTATCTCTCATTTCTCCTAGCAACCAGATAATATTGTTTATGTGATGGATGCTTCCATTGGCCAAGCTTGTGAAGCTCAAGCTAAAGCTTTCAAAGATAAAGTAGACGTAGCTTCTGTTATTGTTACTAAGCTTGATGGACATGCAAAAGGAGGTGGAGCTCTTAGTGCGTAAGTATTGCTGTGCGGTCATGTTCAGCACCTGGCCATGCATGGCCAGTCATGAAATGTGTTAGTATCTCAAAGAAGCCTGCCTATGAAAGTGTCACTGTCACACTGCACAGAATCTAAGATTTAACTAGCAGTTATGTTCTTATTCTACTTCTGGTGGATAGGATCACCCATGGGCTATTTAACTTCAGTCGGTATCAGATCTTCTCATGTACTTCCAAAACAGTAGTGTGTATTGTTACGTTAGGCTTGTATCTTCTGAAAACAGCACCAAGCAGTTGTATTACTGTGTCTTTTTTTTTTTTTTTTTCCTTACAAAAACATAAATTTGGACTTAATAGATGTGAGTTACTTGAAAATTTTGCTTCTCATTTAATGCCCAAGATTTTTTTTCCAAAACGGGAAAAACTCTTAAGTAGTCATATCTAATGGCCTTAGTTACTGTTACACAAATCAAACTTCTGGATTGCCAGTGTCCAGCAATTTGGTAGAAAATTAGTATTCATTCGTACTCTCCTGAATAACATTCTTGTTGGATTTCTCTTGTACTGTATCTTGACAGACTCAATTGACTAGAAAATGTTAACATTTTATCTTCAGCCTTGTACGATGGCATGTCAGACTAGTCTTCATCTGTGCTTCAATAGCTTGCATGCACCCAAGATGATTTGTCAAAACAGTCAAGTTAACGACCTGCTAAACTGCTGTCTGACTTTGATCTTAAGTGTTGGAGTTCATGAACTGTCATACCTATTTTGCTGTTATTCATAGCATAAGGATGGAAAACTAAGGAGCAAAATGAAAATACCGAAAGCTTGTTCCAGTTGTCATGTGCTTGTATGTGTTTGTTCTATACATTCTGTAGACTGGAAGCTGAATTAATGTAAAAGCTACTGCCAGTGGTTGGTTGATGAAAAAGTTCTTCCTTTTCTTCTGTCTAAGCTTTTTTTTTTCCTCAGTTAGAAACAAGATTGCTGTCTGTTGCAGGAGTTACCTTATAGAAAAAGTAATCAATGCCTGTCTCATCTGTCCTTGTAATACTAGTGAGGAGAGTGCTAAGATAAAATGGAGAATGTATCTGTTGATATTTTTCAAAGCAGAGTTTGTATTTTGCAAAGTACAAACTAGAGAAACGTCAGCTTTTCCCAGCTACCCATCCTAAATGCTGGATGTTTTTGTATTAATAGTTTGAGGAGTAGGATGAACAGTTGAGGAGACAGGATGCATTGTGTTGATACCTAGCTGATTATGTTAATGGGTGGTACAAAAGATGGGTGGTTTTTGAGAGGCCATTTCATGAAATATATTTTACTGCAGAGTTGCTGCCACAAAGAGTCCTATTATTTTTATTGGAACTGGTGAACACATAGATGACTTTGAGCCCTTTAAAACACAGCCTTTCATCAGCAAACTTCTAGGTATGTACTATGTGCAGCTGTACTTAAAAGACACTTTGAATTGGATAATACAAGTTGAAGTGTCACTTTCTTTAAATGATGGCTTCAGAGCTGTGTTGTTTCTTTTCCAGGTATGGGTGATATTGAAGGATTGATAGATAAAGTAAACGAGTTAAAGTTGGATGATAATGAAGCACTCATAGAAAAGCTCAAACATGGTAAGTTATTCTCAAGGGCTGAATTGTGGGCGTACTACCATAACCTAATTATGGCAAGTTGTCTCAGAGAAGTAGACCATTGAATTAATCTGTAGACAAGTAATTTGATTCACGTACGTAGTGGTGTTGTTTTTTGAGTGATAAGTCTTTCAGACCACAGAATAAGTAGCTTAATGCTTAAGTGTGTGCTATCTAAAACAGTTTAGCCATGGTAATAGTGAAGAGGTTGATTTATTTATGCAGTATAGTATTTACCTTGTGAATATAAAGAAAAACTGAGAGAGGACAGCAAGACAAAAATGCTAGTGTGACATTTACTAATCCTTTTTTTTGTTGCTGTTGCTCTTCAGGTCAATTTACGTTAAGAGATATGTATGAACAATTCCAAAACATCATGAAAATGGGACCATTCAGTCAGATCCTGGTTAGTTATCCCCAAAATCTTTTTGTTTTATCAGATTTTCATTTCTATTTGACAAACTTTGCTGTAAACTTAAAACTCTTCATTGAAACTAATGTTGAGTCTGCTTTTTCAGAAATGTGAAATTATTTGCTTACTGCAATACATAACTACTGAACTAAAGCTTGCTGTCCATATTTCTAGCTGCTTAATTGAAATTAGCTCTGCCTCTTCTGACACAGTATTTGTTTTCCATTTTTAAAACAAGGGTATGATTCCTGGTTTTGGAACTGACTTTATGAGTAAAGGCAATGAACAGGAATCAATGGCAAGGCTAAAGAAACTGATGACTATAATGGACAGTATGAATGACCAAGGTAAAACAATCTTCACCCACTTTTTTTTTTTCCCTCTCCATTGTTGAACAAGGTTATTTACAGAGATCTTTTTGGAAACAAGTTGGACGTAAGGCAGCATCTACAGTGACAGAAAATGACAAAGATTATTTATCACTCGTAGAAATGGCAGAGTATATGTCTCCAAACTTTCTGAATAAGTCTAAGTACTTAGAGATACCTTGACAGTTGCCTGTTGCTGCTTTATCTGTGTAGAATAAGTGGGATTTTGAGGCACGTGGAGATTGCTGTAGGACAATTATTGGAAATGAATGTACTTCTTCCTATAGTTGTGCTTCTTGAATTGTTAATGCTATACTTGCAAATTAAAAAGCTACATTCATCTTTAATGTGTCATTGCTATGTTTCTTCCTATACACCCTCAAATTTACTTGGTAACATAGCCTTGTCTCTGGAATTCAAGGTGGTGATCCTAGTCCATTTATAACTCTTGTAGAAGTATGCTCTTATCTTTGTGATAAACCCATTAATATGTTTTAAGTCCATGTATGCTGAAAGCATAATTTATTCAGGTGACTTTTGCTGCCATGGTGATTAACATACAAACATAACAATGTTTTAATACTACTTCTTAGAATATTATATCTCAGTTATTTGTGTTAAATTCTGCTGCATTTTCATTTCTAAACCAAGGGTTTTGATCCCTGGCTTAAAACTTAAGTTCTCAACAGTAATGAGAGCAAGTTTGCTACCAGCTGTAATAGATTTTAATGTCAGTAACTGCATGGATTTTTCTTTCCCATACTGTAATTGCAGAACTTGACAGTACAGATGGTGCCAAAGTTTTCAGTAAGCAGCCAGGAAGAATCCAAAGAGTAGCAAGAGGTTCAGGTGTTTCTACCAGAGATGTTCAGGAGCTGTTGACTCAATATACGAAGTTTGCACAGATGGTGAAAAAGATGGGAGGCATCAAAGGGCTTTTCAAAGGTAAAAAAAACCAACCCAAAACAAACAAACAAAACCCCCAGACAACATTTAGTAACTCAGTGGGGAGGTTACATCATGTGTGAACACAGAGGAAATGTGAAAATGCCAAACAGGCATTGAGAGAGGACAAAGTGAGCTGTAGGTTGCTTATTGTCATGATGTTTGAAAATTCTTTTATGTAACTGGTGAGAGCTGCACTGTTCTTGATGACACTAATGTGTAACAGTGGTGAAAATTACTGTATTTTTGGTTTCCTCAATGTAGTCTTCATTACTACTACACTGCTGACACTTAAGTCTGTTATGTGGGGTGCAGGGACTGTTGATCATTAAAATATTTTTAAGTGCCTAATACAGTAACTTTTGATCATGGATTCACATGGATTTGAATCTAGAATTAGGAGGCAGAATTCTGATTTATTTTTAGCCCCATATGTTAATCCACTTTCTTACAACTGCTTCTTTTGTATTATTTTAGGTGGTGATATGTCGAAAAATGTAAACCCATCTCAGCTGGCCAAACTGAATCAACAGATGGCAAAGATGATGGATCCAAGAGTTCTTCATCATATGGGTATGTGTTGGTTTTTACAGCTTCAGGAGAAGGACTACCAATTACAGCGGAGCATTTGAAATATAGAAGTGAGGAAGGTGGTGTGATAAAGCATGCATTTTGTATCGGTATTAAGTATTTCTAGATTTCCCAACAAAAATCACAAAGCTTAGTCCATGTGTTATGAATGCTTTGTGCTTACCAGTGCTTCATCTAGTCTCTTCACTGGGATTTGGCTCTCAAGTAGTGAGTTGGAGGGGTGTCTGAAATAGTAAAGTGATGACTGTAAGTATGACTGTGCTAAAGCACATCTATTCCTAAACTTCCCTTTTGTAGTCTTTGCCTCAAATGCCTAAATACGTCAAGAGCATCTTTAAATAAAGACTCCATTCTAGAACTTTATTAATTGATAATGGTCACTACTTCAAGGTTTTTTTCTTTTGTCTAGGTCTTAATACACAGGTCATCTTAAAACCTACCTCAAGCCTGGCATTCTGCAGACCTTCCTGTAATACACAATTGTCCATTTTCAGTAGCCACTAAAACTTAGCTTCAGTCTTGGGCTTTTGAATTTCTGTATCATTGAGCTAGTGTATGTTCACTGTGATGAGGCTTCAAGCAAGTAGCTGTGCTTCAGAGTTGATTAACACATCCGTGTTCTCACTTAACCTTTTGCAGGTGGCATGGCAGGACTGCAGTCAATGATGAGACAATTCCAACAAGGTGCTGCTGGGAATATGAAAGGCATGATGGGATTCAGTAATATGTAAAGAAGCCTTAATAAAAATGGACTTTGACTCTTCATGGCAACTTCAGTGAAAGAATTTGCTCTCTTCCTTTTTACAGTGATTGGGGAAGTAGTCTTTTGAAATCTTATTCAGGCTTCTCAGTTTCTACATCTAATTTCTGAAAACTATTTTTGCTTAAATTAGTTCCTCTCCACTAATAACCAATGGCACAAAGAATAATTAAATTTAATAGAACAAAATCATTATGTAAAATTTTAATATTTAGAGACACTTTTTAATTGTTTACATCAAAGGGCAGCCATTATATTTGTAAACAACCCTGATCTTTGGTTATAGCAACATAAAATGTCACAAATATACTGTAAAATAAAATTGAAGTGGTTATAAACAAGGGAATGGCCTGTTTCTTCAATTTTCATAACTGTCCTGTATCAGTATGTAATTGTGTGATTTCTTTTGAGTTGTTTCTAATTACTGTTTCAACTTGTATTTGGCATTGATACTGTAAGAATGATCCAGTATCTCAAATGTGCTGTTGCTGCTCAGGTGTTTTCCTTGAAGCATTTGTAGAAGATGGATGTGCCTTGCTCAGGTTTGTACAAACCTTTATGCTTCAGAACATTAATGTGCTTCCCCTATGCTCAAAGAAGTAACTAAAGCCATGTGGGTACGCAGTTCTCAAGCTGTCCTTTACTGAAGATTAATCTTCATACCAGCCTGTCAATTAAGCAGTTCTTTCATTATGGAGATAAGTTTTAATACTTACATAGTGTGTAGGGATATAGGGATTCTGTGCTGGTACTGAACTTAAACCAGACCCAGCTAGCTGTATCTGACTGAGCATATTACCCCAACTCGGCTACAATCTGATTGTAGTTTCCTACAGCATTTCTTTTAATATTCCAGTTTACTGTGTTGATCTCAAAAGGGTGGAATCTGCAGGCACACTTGAGAAACTAGGAAGACCAGAACCTTGAAATCCAACATAGATCATACCACATTTGCCAAGATATTTCAGCCTTATCTTAAGGCAAGGAGGTGTATTAAGAATTTATTTTAATATACTTGGGAGTGCTTGGGTTGTAAATGGACACCCATCTCTGTTGCTTAGATAAAAGTCAAATGCAGTAATTAAGAGGTGTTCAACTGCAGTGATTAAAGCAGGTGTGTCCATCTGTCAGCCAGTTCTTTGAGGTGGCAGCTAGCACAGCTGACAGCAGATAGATTCTTTAAAGATACTTTAAGGTGTTATACGTGACAATTATTTCTAAAGTATAGGTTGGCACAAACAGCAGTATATTGCTCTTACCTTAATGTGCCAGGTAGAAACGACTTTGGAGCCTGCTTGGTATGATTGCAGCATAAAGTTACCAATTTTTTTATATATATATGTGTGTGTGTGTGTAGATTTATGTCAGAGGCACTTAAAAGGAATAAATTGACTATAGGAGCACCTGTAAAATGCTCTTATAGTTTTGTGTGAGAATGTTTTAAGGAGCATGGCCATAATTTGCTTCATGCTTACGGACCCTGCAGAGCTTGCTATGTAGAGGAGAATCCTGAAGTTGCCGGAGAACAGAAGCTATCCTGTTCTGTATGTTCTCAAGTTTGGTATTCTGAACATGAGCCCTGTCTGCATGAAGCCAGGAGAGGCAATGTAAAACAGCCAGCAAGTGCCATGGGTAACAACTACCCCAGAACCATTTCCTGGCAGGTTTGGTGGCCATCGTCTGCAGCAACGAGGCCTCAGCACAACTGGGAGAGAAAAGGACTCTTAAGGTCAGTGCTGGAGCAGCAAAGTAAACAGATTACATGGCAAACAGTTGTTCCTGCCTGCTGGTAATAAATGGTATTTTCTCACAAGGGCACGTTCCCAGGGCCAGGGCACCTTCGATTTCCCTTTCTTGTTCGGGGATTTGACCTTTAAAATGTATAAAATGACTACGTACTTAAAGGCTTAGGTAGCATGTTGGCTTTTGAGAAGGACTCCTAAATACTGTCAAGTAACTTTGTGTTTCTCTGACAATTCTTCTATTATTTTGCACATTTTTACAATACTATAGGAGGATGACGTGTGTATTTCCCCACCACACGCACAGTTTGATCCCTTCACAGAGGGGGTATGCTTCTTGCTGTGTGTAGATATGGCCGTGCCTGGCAGCCCCCTTTCCTCTAGCCTCCTCCCGTACCTCCCGGCTCCAGCTGCTGCCGGGCTGTGGAGAGAAATGGCAGAAGAGCGGGTCCCGAGGACGAGGTACCCCACTCCTCGGGAGCAGAGCGGAACCCGGCGGCTCGAAGCACCGCCCCGCCGGGCGGTGGTGATGGGTGGTGCCGCCGGGTTGCTCGCCTCCCTGGGCCGCGCCGGGCCCGCTGCC
>JASSUY010036025.1:19809-60969 GCA_032466535.1 Forpus xanthops
CAAGGATGCATGGAGCCTCTGGACCAGTCACAATGGGGTGCTTTTGCCATTTCCTCCCAGTCAGGCTGATTTCAGCCTCTAGTACAGTCAACTCTTGGGATCCTCCTGTCACTCCAGAAATATAAAAGGGTTCTAGGTCTTGACAGCTTGATGGCGTCAGCGTACACTGTGGACTGGTATCTACTAGAGCTTTATACTTCTGTGGGACTGATGTGCCAGGCCATCTGGTCCACGCAGACCAGTAAATCCTATTGTCCCCTCTCTCCACCTGGCTGGAGGCAGGACCCCTCTAGTAGTCATCACAACGACGGACACTCAAGTCTTGTAGCAAGGGATTATTCTTCTTTATCACAGGAGCTGGAGTAAAATCAGCTCTTCCACTCCATCTGGGAACCTGCTCGCCAGGGACTGAAGCCGCAGCTTTCATGGGATGATCATCCTTGACCCTTGTTCTCCTTTTAATTCACGCACCAGTTCCTCCAGAGCTGAGGTAGTTTTCCATCCCACTTCATCATGTCTTCTCCGTGATCCCGCAGGTAAAACCATAAAGTACAATGAAACAAGAACCTCAGCCCAAGGCCATCAGCCAACAAACACTAGCACAGCAAATACCAGCTGTAAGGTACAACACGCAGAACCTGTGAGATCAAGAGCAACAACTTTGAGAGCCAATAAATCATCATTGTGACAAGTGACTATTAATCCAAAACAATGAATGCTTATCACAAATACGGTTAGACACACTCTGGTCAGATCTGTCATTACCCCAACCCTTCATTCCCCATGTTGCGCACCAAAAAGAACTGACTTGGTTTTAAGCCCAGCTGGTAACTCAGTACCACACAGCAGTTTGCTCACTACCCCTCTTCCCTCCCTCCCACTGGGATGGGGAGGAGAATTGAAAGAATGTAACTCCCATGGGTTGAGATCAGAACAGTCCAGTAACTAAGGTATAACACAAACCACTGCTGCTGCCGCCAATAATAATGATAAGGGAAATAACAAGGGAAGAGCATACAACCGCTCACCCCCTACCGACCAATACCCAGCCCAACCAAGCAGTGATCTAACCCTTCTGGGTAAATGCTCCCAGTTTATGTAGTGAGCATGACACGCTGTGGTATGGAGTACCTCTTTGGTCAGTTTGGATCAGATGTCCTGTCTCTGCTTCTTCCCTGCTTTCGCTCCTCCCTGGCAAAGCATGAGACTTGGAAAGTCCTTGGTGAGAGTAAACATTACTGAGCAGCAACTAAAACCATTGGTGTTATCAGCACTGTTCACAGGCCGATAGTCAAAAACGCAGCACTGCACCAGCTACTAAGAAGGAGAAAAAATGACTGCTACTGCTGAACCCAGGACAGTACCCAGTCTAACGGATTAAAAGATGCTGAAGTGAATTGTCTGCTTTCCCTGTTATTCTTTGCTTTTCTTTTTCCTCTCCTTGATGAAAGTTCATGTTACTGCATCACCTAATACTAGTTGTGTGAGCTCTGCTAGCTTACCTGCAGGTGTACTGACACACCCCATCCTTAATTGCCATTTATTTTTCTTGTCATTTGGGATGTGGACTGACATTCCATTGTGCTCAGTGTTGTACTTAGTGTCAAAGCATGCCCTGCTCTCTCAAAGTCTCTGTCCAAAGAGTGAGATAAGAGAGTGGTGTAAAGAGGATAAACAAGGAGCAGCAGTTTCAGATGCTGACTTCCTGATGGGCAAGATTTGAACAGCTGCTGTAAAGTCAAGAAAAATTCCAGGAGGGCAACTGAAAGGAAGTTGCTTTACAGCATTCACCAAGCACCTTAAGAGCATAACCTGGTGTGACAAAAGCGCAAGCGTGACTGGCCTTTTTGTCTAATAGCTGCCAGAACAAAAGCCAAAGTAAATACTTCTGCAGCATGAGGTTAACACAAGGCTGTCTTTCAACAGCTGTATGATGTGTTGGAAAGGGATGAGCCTGTGGAAGAAATGAGGTGGCAACCTGACCAAAGCATGGACTTGAAGGTTGATCTTTGTAACAACTTCTTGAATTGGAAAAGAAGATCAAGTTTGTAAAGGAAGATCAAAAGTGTAAAGCATCAAACAGGAGATTCCTTCTCATTTGAACTATAAAGTGAGCCTAGCTGACAGTTCTAGAGTAGATCTGTATTGCTGCAGTTTTGGAAAGATAAATACAATTTACCATTGCTGAACTCTCCACCTGCAGCTGGGAGAGCTGGCTCTTATTGATCATATACATGTAGAAATTAAAAGGACAAATGCTACAGTGATGACTAAAACTCACATCCAGGTTTGTTGGTTAGATAACAACCAAATGAACAGCTGATATATATTGCTTTTATTTGATAATATAGGACTCTAAAGCGGTTTACTAAGAAAATGAGATTCATCATTCCTTGATGAATACTTACCGTCTTGAACAACTGCACCTGCCTGAAACTTTGTACCAGTACCAGCTATATGGAGCTGTTTACTGTAGGTAGAGTATATGGAGTGTGGGATGGGCGTGCAGGGAATTTAAGTTATCCGTAGTTTTTTTCTAAGTTAAAATATTGGAAGCGTTTGAGTTAATCAAAGCAAAATCAGACTGTGCCTTTAGAGGAGCTCTAAGGAGAGGCTCATGTTGCTTGCTGTTCTTAATCACAGTAATATTTGTGATGCCATGCTGCAAGATACGGTGCTCTTTAGCACTGTGACTAAACATGAAAAATGGCATCATTGTACGATGCCAAGAAAGGAACGTGAAATGTTCATAAAAGGCTGATTCTGTGGTGCTCTTTGCTCCAAAAAAAGCAGGACTTAGTCACAGTAAGTGGTGCCTGCTTTCATAGGAGCAGCATGGCATGCTCTCTGTGCTAGGCTGCCTTGCTGTTTTTAGCATTCATATTTTTGCAGCTTTGCTTTTCTGCTCCTCCTATGTTCCCAGGACTAGCAGAGAGAGTGCGCTGGGCCCCAGATAGTCACTCCTGTCTTTCTACATAAAAATCTAATTCTGCATGAAAATGCAATGCTATTTAAGCTGAACCTACCCCGTTGAGAACTTGCTGCTTCATTCTGCACTGCTCTTCCAGGAAAATGCCCAAAATGTGCCCCAGTAGCTACGAAAATGCTAGGGGAAGCTGAAATGACTTGCAGTTTTGAGAAACAGTGGTATGAGGACTAAGGATGATGAATGTGTGCACTCCCCCTCCGCTTTGTGGAGCTTGGCATATGATCTTTACCTTCCCTCCCTCTTCTCTATGGGCACAGGAAAAATCTGTACCTGGAATGAAGGAAGCTGTTCTGCTCCCCACAGCCCCCTCCTGTCCTAGACTGCCCATTGGCTTTCCCGGATAACCAAGCCTGATTGTGTTGCACAGCTGATTCATGTAATCTAGTGTAAGAGATGGGAATGGTGATGCTGCACTTGCAACAATTAAGGGATGTCTTTAAACTATGTGAAAAAATACATGTTTTCATTAATAATTTTGAACCTTAATCTGTGCAATTGCTATTTGAAAATTGGGATGTACCCCTTTTATGCAACCTGAATTCTATGTACACATACACACATCTCGCTCCTTATGATAGAGTTTCCAATTACAGGAGCTGGTGCATGTTTAAAAACCTTCATGGTGTATTAAAAACATGTGGTTGGCATTTCCTGGCCTCTGTGTCCTTCTCTGCATGACAGAAGTGTTTTCAGAGGAGTTTTATGCATTTGATGCAGTAGTGGCTAAAGGCTCTGTAAGGTGAAGGCTCTATTTCGATGGCTATAGCACAAAGCCTTACTAACATTCTCTGACTGCAGAAGTTACTAGCATAAAGAATTATTGATTGGCCTTTGAACTAGACGTAAATTTTTTTAATGCTTGTGGCCCAAAGACTGCATTGCAGTATTCAGCAGCTGGAAGAACAAAACCAGACATTGTACTTGTCTTTTTATGTGTCCTTAGCCACAAAACTATGTGTTGTTCTTTTAGCATGATCTAGTGTACTAATGGTGATTGCCAATGAAAGCCCAAAGAAGCAGATTCCTTGATGCATCTTTTTAAAGCTTGGGCCTGGCTGCTTCATTATCCTCATTCACTCCTAGTGCTAGAGGTGTCTGTCTAAGCTTGCAAAAAGATGGCTACAGCCTATGAATTGCTTGGTTAATTTCACTAGGTGTTCCAAAGCCAAGGATAGATTTAAATATAACACCTAGGTGCTCAGTTAAAGAAAAGCATTCTGCTAAGAAACTCTCACATAATGCAGTGCTCTTCCAGGACAGTTGTTTTTAGTATCACCTGTCCATGCTGAAGTGAAAGCACTTGCCTCCTGGTTATTTTTAATGATGAGATCAGTTTTTGTGTATCTGCAAAAGGTAATGTTTCCATCTTTTCCTGCAGCCAAGCTCTTGCAAATGTCCACTGTATACACTAATCAATCTAAAATAATTTAAATATCCCACTAAGGTTTTTAAGGGGGAACTTTTCCAGTTCCAGAAGCATGTACCTCAGATAATGATTCTATTTTTCTTCATTATAGCAACTTACAAATGGAGATAAAGGTTTTGAGAATGTGGAGCTGGGTGTCATAGGAAAGAAGAAGAAAATTCCAAGGAGGGTTATTCATTTTGCAAGTGGAGAAACTATGGAAGAATATAGCACAGATGAAGAGGAAGATGAACAAGAGAAAAAAGACCTGTTGCCACCTGTAGATCCTGTAGGTATTTTACTTGATAAATTGCTACTTCTGGTTCACTGGGGAACTGCCCAAATTTCATACTTGAATTTTTGTGACATGAATTTGGTGTAGTATTAAACATTGCTTTAATTTGATTGGCTCTAGGCACTGAGAAATCTGTGAGAAGTATTCCTGAGAAGTTTTGTCTTGGAGTTATCCTCCACTAGAGTAGTCCTGTTACTCAGAAGTGGGTTTCATTTCTTCACTGTTCTAGTCTGTCCTCTCCAGCACTTCTTCCTCTAATAATATTTGTGTGGTGTCTCCTTGATTTGTGCTGTTGTCTACAAAATGAGCAGGGAAGACATTTGTTTCCTTATGTTTGGTGACAGTGGAGAGCTGAACCCTCTAACATGGTGTTACTGTACTGGCAATTTGATATAATAAAAAAATTAGAAGGGAAAGAAACAGATGACTTACAGAAATAAAGGAAAACTGGTGTAATTCGTGATGTATCAAGAACAGCTTTTAGAACGTTTGCCTAGTCTGTGTATGTAATTTTCATCTGCTTTCTAAGCTGTTAAGGTGTTGCTCAACCTGTGAATGGAGGAGTATCCATTTATTGGTCCAAATTCAGGTGAGGTTTTGACTGTTAAAGCTGTCTCCAGTAGTGTGTATTACAGCTGCAGAAATAAGTTTTCCTTTTTGTCAATGATTCTGGATCTATGCTTAGAGGTAAAATGAAATATATAATGTTTTATTCTGCTTGTGTGTCTGACAATCTATTCTGTGGTGATGGTTTATTTCCAAAACTCTCACTGTGTGCTGGCATTGGCAGCAGCAGTTCCCTGCCCTCTGGCAGCCAGTCCTGAAGATGATCTACATCCTTCTCTTCATCTCTGCACAGCCCTAGCCTCATGTTTCTTTTATGACACCCCCACAAACTGTGTCCCAAACCACTGAAGTTTGCAAACCTCTTTACCCTCCTACACCAATTCTTACCAGAGTGAATTGGGTCTGCAGTCCTGCTCCCTGTTGGCCGGTGAGGTTCCCTTCCTGTCTCTGGGCTTGATTGCCTGTACTGTGATAGAGGCTGGATCCTTTCTGATGTGCTGGAGTGTGGTCAGGCAGCTGGGGAATCATTGCTTTGTGTAATAGCTAGGCTTGCCTGCTTGCACCCTGGAAACAGATACTGGTATGGAGCTGCTTGTTTTGATGCTTCTGATAAGAGTCTTTGCATGCACCAGAACTAGCACCCTGAAGTCTACTTGATATTGCTGTTGAAGTGACTTCTGCACCATTGTTTTGGAATCCATAATTAAGAAATATGGTTGAAGCTCTTTGTTTACTGTATAGTAATATTATTTTTTGCTGTATTTAATTATATGTATATCCATCCTGGGAGAGCTGGGCTTTGTTGAAGGGACTGCAGTGAAGAGTTTGACTTTCTCCTGATTCTGTTTTGAAGAAGTGGTAAACCATAAGGAGTTTGCTTGAGGAAGGACTGTCAATCAGTTCCTCTGTTTTTCCCCTCTGTAAAATGAATTTATCTTAAAGACAGGGGGAAAAAAAGCCCAAAAAGTGGTTTGAGGGCTGAGCTGCAGTGAGACTGTGAATTCAGCTGTGACTGGGGTTCCTAGGGATTCCTGGGTGAAGCTGTGCATTTCATCTTGGATGGACTGATGGTACCACTGTCTGTTTCTTGCTAGGTAGTTCTTGTGCACAACAAAGAGTAACATTAGCCTGGGAGCAGGTAGGATATTGCCAGTATTAAGTACACCTTAGGTTTATAGTCTGAAAATAAATGTATTATACTCAAAGACAGTGACTAGATGTCAAGCTGCCTTGCTGGGTGTTGGGTTTGTTTTTCTTTTCTTCCCTAAGGACCTACTCAAAGAAATGCAAGAACTGTGAAACTTACTGAATATCATGGTAATGTCCAGGTATGAGATTTTTTTTTCCCCAACTGTGATTAGCAGGGGACCAGATCTTTGTAATTTTTTGTGCCATTTCCCCTCAGAAGAGTTCCACTGTGGTGCAGCGATGAGAGGCTCACAAGCCTTGACTTACGTGTTGTGAGGCAAGAGACGTGCTGTACAAATGGACACTTAACTGAAGAGCCCTCAAACGTGCACAGCAGCCAGGAATGCTGTGTGACCCTTCTACTTACCTAATAAGGATTTTTTTTGTTTTTTTACACAGAATACTAAAGAGTACATTGTATGGCACAGTTAAGATTGCTTTATTCTCCTTTTATAGTTTATGAAATCCTTCATTTTTATTATGCTTTTTAATAAAAGGACCCCCAAACCCAAAATAGTTTATTGTGGACCACAGTATCCCTTATATGTATTGCTTTGTACCCTGACAGAATAAACATGATTAGACCAAGGATTGCCATTAAGTGAAGTTTACCTTACCTGCTGCCTGCTTCATGTATCCCAGCTGAGCGACTCAATGAAGAAATGTTAGTCCAAGCTGAGCTTTGACGTTTTAGCCAACTGCTGCCTTAAAAATGTTCTTATTGTAGGATTTCTATAACAGCAATTAAGCAGTCAGTTTGCTGAGACTAGCACGTATAAAACTTGTTACCTCTGTCAGGACACAAAAAGTATGTTGCAACTAATAGCTCTTTTTGGTCCAATTTATTTTTAGGAAATGCTCATTTAATATTTTGAATAGAGACTTTGCATCATGAAATTTTAGAGCTCAGCTGGTATTGGCATGGTGGCAGCTTCTAATGGCTTTAAGGGAAACAAATATTTTGCCACATTGTAAAGAATGTCTTCAGTAAGTACCTTGGTTTAATTGTGTTTCAGAGCTAAGCAGACAATGATGATGTCTTTCTTAGTACGCAAAGTAACACGTATGTATCCTGTAATGTGGCAGCCAAAGCTCTCCGTGTGATGAACTGCTGCCACTCAGAACAAAGCAAGTTCTCAGAAAGTACTAGGTCTTAAATTTTGCTTTGAAACAATGATTCTAGTACTTGGATAGGTGAGCACTGAGTTCAGGAAGATTCTTGGACAGGAGTGGCTATTCTGTTGCTTTGGTTTGTCTTTTTTTTTGTAGGAGTTGAATCTAGAACACATGGTATGCTTAATACATTTTTATGAGGGTTTTTTGGATAATAGCACAGTATTTTCTGAGTGTTCTTAAAGTTTAAATGCTTTTATAACATAAATGCTTTAATTTTACCTGAGTCTTATTCTGCTGTAAAATGTAGATGCTTGCACATCATAGACAAATCTCCTTTTGCTTCTGTCCACCAAAACTTTATTTTGTAGTAACTAGATTTCTGTAACTGGTTCTAGAAGGTATTCTTTCTGTTCATCTCTGGAGTGCAACTTGCTAAACTCTTTGTTTCGTTTGCTTATTACATGAGTAGGCAGAAAGTGGAGTGTGTAAGTCTTTGCAGAGCAACTGTAAGCAATGCAGCTGTTGGGGATAACCTTAAGAATTCATCCTGAGTACACCTCTGCAGCAGAGCTCCAGAAGAGATTTAGTTTTATTGACCTTCAGTGTTCAGAAAGATTGAATCACATTCTTGAAGGAAGGTTATCTCAATGTCCTGTAGTTAAAAGGAGCTTAACTTCAAATAGCAAAAAGTCTTCCTTGAGGACTGTCGAACTCTAATTTTCTTTTAAGAATTTGTGGATGAGAGAGAAATGTAGCTACTGGCCAAGTAATAGGAACTTGTAATATGGTAGGTCCTTTTGATAGAGGATGGTGTTTGTTTCAGATCTTGGTTTCATTGGCTTGTGTTAGATGCCATAGTTTTGCATGGTGCATACACTGATGTACCTGTTATAGCTGTGATCATTCAGTAACTAAACTAATTTAAAAAGCATTTTGGCACAGTAAACAGTGGAAAAGTATCTATTTGGTGACACATATTAACTCTTAAATACAGGATTTGATTTACTTGAATCAGAAAATTATTCTTTTCCTCATTTTGCCATTTCTCTGGGAAAAAAAGAAACCCTATATTCTTTGGAAAGTTCAAGTGTTATTAGGGACTGAAATCTGGCAGAAATAAATAGAGATGTGGATTGTTTGAGAACATGGAGCACTTGAAAGTTCAAGGAAGTGAGTGTTTGCTCCCTTTGGCAACCCCATACTAGGAAACAAAATCAAGTTTAGTTGTTGAACCAGATCCCTCTTGGTTTTATCAACAGTCAAATCCATTCTGTTCATTCCTACTTAAAATGCAGTAGTTGGATTAAAATTGTATGTTGAGAATTTTTGTGATTTAAAAACCAGTTGGCATAACCATTATATTATCAGTTTTTGACAACAAAGTAAAGTCAGGATAGCTCAATAATATAATCAGGCATTGTGGAAATGTCTCTGAAGAGACTTATGGCAGGAGAAATACTGTGCCCTTACAATAAACCAGTGTCCTGTGTTCCATACTGCTGTTGCTTGTTTCCAGCCAAGAAATACAGTATTACAGTGTCCTTGCATTGATTAAAGACTGAATATTAAGGATTGCCTCTGCCCAAAGGAGGTTGACATGCAGAATCTGGGTATGTAGTTCTTACTGAACATTAATAGGGTCTGACTTCGGTACTGTTTTGCAGTATCACTCAATGTATTAAAGCTGCTTCATGGAGTAGGATTATACTGAGCTGTTGCCTAACAATCCTGTTTATATTACCCAAACAGTTCTGCTTTTCTCTAGTACCTCTCCTTGCCACACATTCACCATTCCTGCTTTGATCCCCAGGGTGCTGTGGGAAACCATCCAAGCTTACACTGAGGAAGGAGGGAAATACTTCTTGGATGTGTTCTTTTGTTCCTGGTTGTTCTTGCCATCTCCTTTCTCCTGCTAAATTTGTGTGTAGTAGCTTCTCTAATGGTTTTTTATTGCCTTTTGAGACCCCCAAAAGAGTGCTACTTTTTCAAACTGAGGGGACTGGCAAAGCCTTTCATATTGGGGGTCAGAACGTCTCTGGTTGGCCTTTGTCAGAAAGTAGAGGTTTACATGAAGCTGATCTTAGAAGTGCTCCCAACATACCGAACTGTTATTTAAGGGGGGGGGGAGGGCAAGAGTAGAAATAGATGGAACCTCTGTGTAAGCCCAGCCTCAGGTGTTCCCTGCAGTTGTGTTATACCACAAACACTCTAGAATATTCTGAGTTACTTCTGTCACATTGAAGTTCAGGTTGCCTTTTCGCTCTTAAATGACTTGTAGCTTCTTGCTCACAGTGGCACAGCAGGGCCCCTGTTTGTCCTGGGCACTGTGTGAATGGTTTTTAACCTTGTTCACCTTGTTAGGAAGGATTGTACAGAGCCTCCTCAGTGTCATTATTTGCACCTGTGGCAACAAGCTTTTACAGCACTTTCCTTGACTTCTTCAACTGAACAAACTCCAAAATGATTGTTGTTAGCCTGTCTGCCAACTGAGCGCATGATCCACAAGCTGGAGGTGCTTTTGTGCAGGCAGGATAGCAGCTGGGTTTGCTTACTTTCACCTTGGCAGGACATTTTCCGTTCCCACTGCCAAAACTATAGAACATCTGGCATTTTTTAGCCTTGCCCAACTGAGTTTCTGGCTTGACAGACAGTTTCTTGCTGTGCTGATTTTACAGGCTACGCTTGGAAAGTACTGAAGCCTAGTAGCTTGTGTATGTGCATACTGAGGCTGTATGTCTCTGTAGCTGTATTATTTACAGTAATATTGGTGTCCTGTACAGATATCTATCAAATAAGATTACAGAAAATGGTTACTATCAGACAGTTTTTAGCAACAAGTTTTATAAATACATATGCAACTGAGTGGAGCTAATGGGTTTCATTTAATAAAAGCTGACACTTTGAATTGCTACTTTACACAAGGAAAGTACCTCTAGAGAGATCTTTATTGAGGAGAAATACATAACAAAGAGCTTTTCTGAATCTCTCTGAAGACTGTTAACTATAAACATGTTTTAAGTTCACTGTGAAATTTGAGTTTGCCTTTTCACAAAGTGAAAGCCCACAGCTTTTTCCCTGATAGTTTGGAATCTGTTTTTCCCCTTCTTTTTATTATGTGGCTTGTTTTATTTTTATTTAAGAAATACAGCCTCTTCCCTTGGTGAAGAGGATAGTCTGTATATGGCCATTAATGTCTAAATCTTTTTAAGTTCCCATGTGTAAGTACCCCCATTTGTCTGGAGGCTGCACTTCCTCTCCAGCTGTGAGTTCACTATAGTCGTGGAAAGGGCAACTCCTCCTCCTCTTCCCAGCCTGTCCTTCCTAAAGAGTCTGTATCCCTCCAAACTACACTGCACTCCAGTGATGTGAGCCATCCACTGCATCTCTCGGGTCTCAACAAGATCCTACTGCTGCAGCTGTCTACATACTATCGCACACAGATCTCTAATTCCTTGTGTTTAGCCTCATGCTGTGTGCTTCAGTGTGCAAGCACTTAAGAGAGACTTCCTTGCTTACATACAAATACTTGAGATGATGCCATTGAAGCCCTGTTTTGTTTGTGTTCCTCTTGTTCACATCACCACACCTGCATTGCTTGTCAGCTTGTCCATTGCTCCCTCAGAGGGATGCTGTCTCTCTCCCTCATGCTTCCTAGTTTTGTCCTTCAGACAATTCCAAATGGTAATTCCAAATGGTAACTCATATCTGCTTGTAAATGCTTGGAAGCAGTCTCTTGCTTTTGTCCTTCAGACAATTCCAAATGGTAATTCCAAATGGTAAGTCATATCTGCTTGTAAATACTTGGAAGCGGCCTCTTGCTCAGGCACCACTTTGAAGGTTTGGTTGTGAACAGTCTTTTGCAGTTTTCTCGTTACTGTAGTGAGGGGCTATTTGATTAACCCACTTCTCTTCTTGGCCTGATGAAATTCAGAACATTACGGGAAGGTCTTTCTAGTTATAGGAGTTACCTTGGGATTGAGTTGGATGCTTGTAATTTCCTAGTCTAGGACTGGAAAACAAAAACCAGTGAAACAGATTTTCCCTGATGTGAACTGTGGTTGTATTTGTATCTTAGGTTGACACTTTGCTTCATGTATGTCTGGTCTAGACCTATTTTAAGTCAAAAATATTGTGGTAGCTGGCAAACAGGAAACATTGCAGATTTTTCTTCTCAATCTGTTTGAGCTTTTGAATGTGCTACCATGTGCCATGAACGTATAGTGATCATGTATTCATACTACTCTTGTTCTTACAGACAACACTCACGTGGGGACCGTACTTGTGGTTTCACATGCTGCGAGTTGCCACATCAACCTTATCAGGTATTGCTTTATTTAATCCTCAGGTAAACTAGTAATGGAATATTGAAAGTTGCATTGACAGACTAAATCAGCTTTGTGAGTTATGAACCTGTATTTTGCTTTGAATCAACAACTCTTGAATGGAATAACAAACAGAAAATACCTTCTTGCTGAACAGTTTTTCCCCTTTCTCTCCATATGTAGGTAGGGTGGTAATGGCAAGGGAACATATCAGCTTTCTATTAGGTTTTGTAAGGAATTGTTTGGTGTGATGTTATCTGAAAACAATGCTGCTTGGAGTAATTAAACTGGCTGTTTTTATGAAGACAACTGGAAGCTACCCCAAGAACACATCTAGTCATGGTGTTTTACACAGGCTTCTGAGGTACAAAATAAAAACAAGGCTATTGTCAGGCGTCTTAAGCTCACTGCAGTTTATTTGATCTGTGGACCTCATAAAATGTTATGACATTTTAAAAATCCTTGTCCTAGTTTGTGTTCTTCCCAAGGTGTGAAGTATTGGTAAATGTTGTGGTGTTTCTGTCATTATACACCTAATTCTAAGTATTTTTAAAAACTACTGGCAGTCTGTTCTGTTAATTAACCTGTCCTTACTTTTAGAAACACTTTTTATCTCATATACAATGCATTTCTGTTCTTTGTCATACCTGTACTTCATACACAGAGGTGGATACAGCTTTCCTTTCTTTCAGAAGTCTGTTATGAAGATTAGCTCTTCCTTCTTCCCACTTCAGTTTTACCTCTTACATTTGTATTTTGAACTGGTCTTTTGCACAGAGCTCTGAATGCCAGGAAATCTATAAAATGAGTTACTGTGAACATTCACAGAAGCAGTCAATTGCTAACTTCTAACTTGTTTTCCCTAAAGATGACTAACTGATTTACATTCTTGGGGCAGATTTGCAATTTAAAGTACAATATATTTGATTTCTTGCTTGCCTTTACACAAGAACCAGTGCTGTAGGTATCATTGTGGTAAAGAGACTGACTGTCACAAGCTCTCCTGTTTGACACTTCTGAGAGCTACTTGCTTCAGCCAAGTAGGGCTGCATGTAGCCTCCAGCTTGCAAATGGAGGCAGCTGAAACCTAAGTATTTCATTAATCCATTAATATGCAACATAGAAGTGTTAAAACTGATAATGTATGCATAACTCTCTAGGTTGCTGATACCATTAGACTCAAGTGTAATTATGGTTGGTAGCCATGTATTTTTTAACTGAAAATACTCAGTTAAAATTGCCCTTTAGCAAAAGAAATCTAGATCCAAAGCTGAAACTAGTAAAATTCAAACAAACACCACCACTGTTCATTGATTTCCATGTTCTCCTTTTGTTCATTCTTCATCTTAAATAACTATTACTCATATATTAAGCTAATAATTACATGTAAGTAGATCAGCCTAGCAGATAGAGGTTTCGTCTTTTGAGTGAAGTAGGACAATGGAAAAACATTCAGGAAGGATTATGACACCTTTTAAAATAAAACTGTGTTTAAGAATTTTCTTCTCATATGTAAACCTCTCTGTTTTTTAGTGTGTGATTTCCTTGGGGAAAAAATTGCATCTGTTTTGGGGATAAGCACACCAAAATACCAATATGCCATTGATGAGTATTACCGAATGAAGAGAGAGGTATGTGATGGGGTTCTTGCACTCCTTTTCTCCCAACCTGCCTTCCCTGCTATTTTAAAACATTTGTATTACATCATTAAAATGAAATTTTAGAACCTCTGTTTCTGCTTGCCTTCAGTTTCCATTTGACACCTGATTAATACTTGCTTATTGTCAGCCTTTTCCCACGAGGTCCTCAGTCTCAGAACTGGCTGAGTCCTGACCACTGCTCCATTTGTTCCTCTAACACAATGCATTTTCAAGTCAGCAGTGTGAGGAAGTTGTGACAGAGCAGTGGTTGGACACTATAAAGAGGCAGCTGCCAGGAACGTACCTTCCAACTCTAGAACTTGTTCAATGAAGTGTCAAGGGTAAATTGAACATGCTGTTACTATTTGTTCTAAACCATAACTGGAAATGACTGATAGGTAGCCAGTACTTCATGCAAAAAAACCCAACCCAACAATTAATAATCTTCATTTGCAAGAGATGGGAAACAGCTTTATTGCTTACTTTTATTTTTTATAGCTCTTTAGTAATCAGAGTTGAAAAAGCTTTAGAGAAGGTAGTGATATATCATTATTGCTTTTGACATAAAAACTGCTTATCAGGATACATGGTTTTTTGTCTTTAACGTAACTTAATCCTTCACTTTTTCCTGTTGTTTTTGGCTTTTTTTTTTTTGTAATGGGAATTCTGGAATATACCTTATCATGAGCTGATGACCATTTTCCAATGGAATAAATGTCCTTGCCCTGTAACAGGAACTGCTATACTCTTATGGAAAGGACTTACAGTGGGTGTAAGAGGCAAATAATAGGTCATGAATCTGGTTATCCATTTTTAGGAGGAAGAGGAGGAACAGGAAAACAAGATGTCAGAAGAAGCAGAAAGACAGCACCAGGAACAGCAGAACAAGCCACAAGCTGAAGCTCCTGTCCAGACAGACCAGCCTGAAGCAACAGCATGCACTTCATTTGTGAATGTAAACTTTGAACATGAGGGAGATTGCCAGTCCATTGGGGAAAATAAACAGGATGTAGTTCCTGTCCCTCCTTAAGTTTAAAGTCCTGTATGATGTAGGAAGTAGGAAGTGTCAGGTGTCATACTCTGACTGTAAGAAGCAAGAAAAATAGGCTTGTACTTGTTCAGTGAAATACAACTTCTAGCATTCTTATTGATCAGGAGAGAGCTTGGCAATGTCTGTTCAGTCTGTCTGCCTAAGGAAGGCTGAGGCATCCTGCTGAACTGGCACTTCAGATAAAATGAAAATTGCACTATAAATATTTGGTCTATAATTCAATGTGTAAACTAATTTCTGTGTAAAGCAAGTAAAAATGTCTTTCCTTTGAATTGCTGTGTCTCTTACACCTGTGGATTGCAGATGCAGGCTGTTTCCTACTTCTAAAAACCTATTTCTGATTTGCACATTGTTTGCAACTCAGCTCTCTATGAACGGATTAATAGGAATCAATATTCTGTAACTCACAAGTCATTATAATAGTGTCTGTTTTCCCCTATTTATTGTCACTGTTGTATGCATGTTGTTTGGTTTCTTTTTCCTGTTGTTTAACACAAGAGATGTCACATTTAATGTTAATTAGATTTAAGAGTCCACTGAATTTTAATTTTTATTTTAAAAAACTTTAAAGGAGGGTGTAAACATCCTTAAGGACTTATTAACAAGTACCGGCATTCTTGGAGGCCCATAGTGTTCAGCTGTTCCACACAGTGCTCTAGCACTAGTACAGAACATCTGTGTAGGATGTTCTCACTCAAAGTCCAAGAATTAAGAGATCCACCTGCTTTAATACTTCACATGCTCTGAATGGTCCAGAGAAGTAAACTAACATCTTGCTAAGTGATACTAAATCCACTGGACACTGTGTATGGAACCAATCAAGAACTTTTTCAGATATAGATTACCAGAGTCAGTGTACTTGATTAACCTGGACTATTTGTTTAATGTTGAATTACCAGTAAGGGACATGCCATTGCAAACGTTCTTCTCTCCAGAATACGTAAATAACTAGAAATCCCAAAAACCAAACTTACGATGTCTCCTTTTTCTTAAATAAACAAAACACTTGTTGCAATACTGCAACAACAGAGATTATTAGCTAAGTGAAACACAGATGGCTCCAGAGCTGTTAAGTAGCCCAGATGCCAATGAAGTCTATTTTACTGCAATGACAGTCATTCTACATGCAGCCTGTGAAAGGAGAATGGTTAGCTTTGTGACAATCTGATATCAGTGCCCCAGTCACTTTTATTCTATAGTCATTTTAGATCAAGGGGCAGAAAACCTGCACCAGTTACCATGTGAAACAGTACTTCTAAAAAAAACCCAGTTTCCACTGAAATTGTGGTGGGTACCACTGTATGTCCCTGGTTCCACTACCAACTGAGAAACCTGATGTAACAGCAGAGGCCACGTAGCTTGGCTGTTGGTTTCCAGAGTGCAGTTATGTATTTCACGACAACCTCTGCTGCAACTAGTGTCCTGTAAAGCACAAATCCCTTCTCCTCTCATCTGCCCATAGCATTCCAGCACTACCAGAAAAATCTTCTGAAGAGGATTCAGTTATCAGCTCCATGACACCTGTTTTGATACCCTCTTCTTTGCCTTCTCCCTTAATTGTAAGACAGAGGGTGCTGACAGCCTTATAAAATCATTCCTCAGCCTGAACGGCTGCAGGGGAGAACTTAGTTCAACACCTGGGGAACACAGAACAACCCCATGTTGGGAGTTCTACACCATTACAAATAGAAAGCCTCACACAGCTCAAGAGTAAAGCTGAAGGATGCTTCACTTCTCTGCCAAGAAATTTGTAGTAGCATTGGCTGTCCCCCTACCACCACACTATCTCTTGTATCAGAAATGCTGTCACTGCCTTGGGTTTAAACTTCTCTGTATAAAATACTGTATTACTCACTGTGCCTTAACTTAATCCTTCCTTCAGTTTTTTGCAAAATGTATGAAAGTGGTTACTTTCATAATGGTTTAATTTTTCTGTAAGTGCATTAATTGGTTATTTTATATTTAATATAATTTTTGAACTGGAAATTGGCTATTGGCTTTCTTTAAAAACTGTGCCGTCTTTGCAGCTTCATGCCTGCATGCAGGTACATGTGCCTATTCAGTGTTTTCATCCTCACGGAGTCACACATCCTGCTGAAACTCAAGTAACATAGTAAGTACGCACACCCCTGCCTTACAGTCTCAGGCAGTACTTGGTAACATAGTTGATGCATGTTCATCACTAGTACGAGGCACTACCTCACACAAATAATGCAGGATTTCAACCTACTGTACTACTGTAGTTTTATCTGAAACTTGAAACGTTTCTACATCTTTGTTAAATTCACTACTTTAACTACTGCTGCAGCTCAGCTGTACAGTTAAGTTTAATTACATAACATACTTGCACAGGAGGTTATGTTGGTGAAAGCCTTTAGACAGGTGCTTAGATTAACTATATGTAAAGCTAGTGCAATTTTGTTAATGAACCTCTTGAGAACTGGGCAACCATTCAGTCAGTTCAGTAGTTATTTACTTCTCCTTTCTGTTAGACACTTAGGCTGGACACACATGGAAGAAAAGAACCCTAAACTTTACCTCATACTGAAGACTTCTGCCTTTACAACAGAATGCTCAACAGTGCTATCATTAGAGGAAGCCACACAGAATGCAGTGTGAGGCTTGGGATTGTGGAGTGGTCACATGCCAGTATCGAAGATAGTAAGACTCACATCCTTACTTTGATGTTATAGTCGAATTTAGAATACTGTATTCAAATAAGAATAGGGCTTTGTACACAGGTAAAAATTCCAAAAATATTTATTAAATTAAAAAAAAACAAACAACCAGGCAATTTTTATCTCTTAAGCATTTGCATTTTTGGTTTCAGAAATCAGTCCTGCAATTCCCGTCTGTACCACATTTTACATTGGGAGGGAAATAAAATGGAATAGGCATTGATGCAGATAATGAATGTTTCTAGCTCTAAACAGTGCATCAGATTGAGGCATCTCTGTGGACACAGTCTGCTCCTGTTCAAACTCATGTATCATCAACATCAGCAGTGTTGTCATTATCACTTGCCACAAGGACCTCTCTGTTCTCGTATGTCCAGAATCCATTCAGATCAATTAGAATGCTGGTAACAGTGTCTCCTTGACTGCTATTGATTAAGTCCTGAAGGGAGATTTTGTAGGGATCCTTAGGCTTTACCATATCAAAGATTTCATCCTATGAAAGAAAAGTCAAAATTGGGAAAAAAAAAAAACATGCATTAATGAGCAGAATAATGGTTACTTTATACCATAATACAGAGCGATCTCTGGGTAACTAGCGCCACCCTCACCAATTTACAAATAAAAGCTGTTAAGTCCCACACAAAGCACAATATTAGGAGCAGTGTGTTGAGCTCCCACTTCTCAAAGAAGAATTTGCTTTTCTGGGGAGGCTCTGGCCTCAAAATGGCAACATGAAACTCAGCTTTTATGAACAAAGTTGAAAAGTGTAAGAGCTTCTATAAAGTACTAAAACTGCTAAATGTAAAGTAGGCAGTAATAAAGAGCTCTGTAAGACATGCTTTTTTGAGTCACCAAGGGATGATCCTGACCCATAAAACAGACATACCAAGAATCTTCAAGTGTACAGCAACACGTATTTAACAGGTAATTCATCTATTAGTACGGGAACTACTAGAACAGTTACATACCAGATTTCTTACAGAGCAACTGCCAACATAAAAACATTTTCTAACCTACAAGTAGGACTTGTTATATCTACTAGTCTAAAAACAAATGTACAACAACCTAGACACTGTAACATACTTAAATAAGCATTTCATAATTTACTTATTTCACAGAGTACTCTTTTAAGTAAAACTAACCTTGACATCCTGAAAAGAAACAGGCTCTTGTCCATGGATTTTCATTTGCTCCTGAATAGCCTGGGGTGGGGGGGAAAGGTAGTGCAGTATTATACTGACACTGTATGAAACTTTTTAATGCTTCTACATCTTAAGCCATATTGCCCTGTGACAAAGCCACATCTCTTCCACAAGCGAGGTGTGAAGCAGGGGTGAATTAAGGTATTACAAATGATACTCATGTGGGTTCACAGTTCTTAGTCACTATGATAAGAATCTAACTTTCATTATGACCAGTGTTTGAGCACTCTGCAAACGGGATATGCAGACATTTGAACATTATCACTTAACATTTAAGATACGCTCAAACCAGAAGGTTAAGTTTTCTGACAAAGTGTAAAATACGCACTAGGGAAAGACAGAAGGGGAAAGATCAACCAGCAGACAGGCAAAGCAATGCAGCTACACACACCTCCCATTTCTTTGAACACTGAACCTGTATTCAAGTTGATCAAAGAATAACGTGAGGGAGACTACGTGTTTGTCTACTTGAGCATTTGCCCACACATGGATGAGCCCTCCCAGTTCATGCTGTAATTGGGCATTTCTCATTCTGAGAAGAATAGTATTCCCTCCTATTAGTTCCTTCCATGTGGTACTATTTAAACAGCTGCACCACCAAACCTCTGCCTGCACAACTGTAACAGCTATGAACAAAACTGTCTCACAAACACAGGCTGTGCAGCCTTATCTGTATCAGTGTGGCCTCTGTAGGTGCAGACCTATCCTTGCTTGTGCTAACAGAAAAGTGGTTACTCAAAGTTGAAAGAACTGTTCTGATTTCAAGGAAAACTTCGAACATTCCATTTCCACACACACAGGACACACTTTGGAGTATGATCAAGCATCTGCTGCAGTTAAGGAATCTTTTCAATAACAAAGCCAACAGACTAAGCATGTAACTGAAGACATGCACAAAAATAGCTATGCCACAGTAGCTTATGCAGAATTACCTTGTTAAATTGCTTTTGTATTAGAATCACTTATGTACTACCATGATAACACTAAAATTCATGCTTTGTAAATTATAAAACTGTAAATTAACACCCTTTACTAGAATCAGAGACAGCTGACATGGCCCCTGGTCTTCCCTGCATCCTAATGCCATATGAACAAAAGTGGAGTGATGGGAACGGTGAGCTGTAAAAATTTGGAGATAAGTCACCACCCGATTTCTCTAGGACCCTTAGTATTGCCAAGTCCCAGCCTGACAGCTGCCCATCAAGCACACAACATAGCTACAATGACTGAACAAAGCTCATAATAAAGTCCAAAACCCACATGCAATAACCCTGCCTGCACCTGCAGCAGAATATCCCCAAGAAGCAGTGTGTTCTAGCTGCTAGCTGGCTAGAAGCAGCTTGAAGAAAAGGTGCTGGAGGTCTTGGCACTGCCTAAGAATCTGCAGGATAACCTTGTAGCAATTAAGGCAGACAAATCCTGGGCTACAGGTTTAGGCAGCTAACTATGCCTCCTGATTCAATAACGGGACATAGTACTTCAGATGCAGCCTCACAATTTTGGGCTCCCCCTTTACAAGACCTTGGGAAACCAGTTGGAGCTCACTGGAAGGCTACCAACATGCTTTGGAAGGTAATGCACAGCACAGTTGAGAGGATTGAGATGGGGATTAATTCACCTGAAGAACAGAAGGGGGTGGGGTGAGGTGGGGGGAATATTACAACCTTCAACTACCAGCACGTGTCTAGAGACAACACAGCAAGACCGCTTGGAGGACACACAGTGAAAGCGCAAGAGGCATTCCAATTACAGGTGGCAGAAAGGCTGAGGGGAGAAAAGTCTTCCCATTCAGGGTACGCAGACATTGGAACACATTGCCAAAAGAGGTTTGTAGACAACCTCCTTGGCAATACTCAAAACTCACCTGGACAAAGCCCAGATCAACTCAACCTAACCCTGAAGCAGGCCCTTGTCTGAGCAGGTGGTGAAAGCAGGTGACCTCCAAAGGTCCATTTCACCCTATATTATTTGATGGTCCAAAGGCACTAGAAGAAAATAGAGGTGGGGGTGTGGTGTGTTTTGGGATATTTTTTGGGGGCATGGAGTGCTTTAGGTTTTTTGGGTTATTTCTAAGGGGAGGTGTTTGTTTTAAAAAAAGCCTGTTTTAGAACAGGTCTACAGGTCTTTGAGATAAGTAGTCTTATATTTACAGAATGGTATGGCTGTAGTCACTATCAAAGTTCAACTAGAGACTTACTACAATACAGAAACAATGTGGATATAAGATTGCCTTGAAGAGGCCTGAAACCTTTACCTAATTAGCTGAATTATGTACCTTGCTTGTCACACTTCACACATACAGCTAACTACAATACTATAGTTTATTATTAGTTATAATACAAAGAGCCACATGAAGAAAATTGAAGTGCCTGTCCCTCTGTCTGAATAGGTATCACTGAAGGCATCTTGTACATGAGAAAAAGCATCACACTCATAACTCTGCCCAAATCATTTCAAACAAAAATACTACTTTACTGCAGAACATTTCCTTTTCCAATACACCTCAGGTATCTATTAAAATAAAAGACAAAACAAGATTCCTCCCCTTCCTCTCCCCCCCCCCCCCAAAGAAAAAACAAACGCAGACACAACACCACCACAAGCCAGAAGAAAAACAAAACCCCACTCACACAAACCACAATTTGGAGGAGGACTTTGCAAGCCTTAGACTGAAAATAAGCCTTTTTTTTTAGTTGCTATTAGCTTACTTGGAAGCAACAGATAACAATACAGAAAGTGAGAAATGCAAAAAGCTCTTTGCAATTAATGGACTGAACAAAGAATCCCACAGCTGTACAGGCCCATCACTGCATTTCATTATTTCAGTTTCTACTGAATTTTAGGATTACAGTGGAAATTAAACCCATGGGCAATAGCCAATTAGAGCCACCATAAGAGATTCTAATAGGTAATCATTAGGCAATTTTAGGACAACTTCAAGTTGTCTAAAAAAATTCAACAGAAAACACTTTTGCTAAACAAAATCAAACCTGTTCATGTCAACTGCAGATGAAATGTTGAAAATACCTTTTGAGTACTTTCCAAGTTTGGGATTTTTTATTTTCTTAATATTTTAAATCTTCTTAGAAGTAGTTACTGGTCTCCTGGTGGCTACTGGTAATTTAAAGTGATTTCCTGCAGTTCTGCATGCAGAAGCACACAGGCTGTAACACTATAAACACAGAAAATGGCCTACCTGAATAAAGACACTTACCCTAAAGAAATAATTAAGGGAAAAGACATTCAGGTATCCTTTGTTCTCTATATCAAGCAGTTTGAAAATATATTGCAGAGCTGCAGGCTCCTTTCTGTTTTCTAATGCAAGTACAAAGTCCAGGTAGGTTTTATAGTCCTAAAAGTAGATACAATCATGTTTATTACAGTCTTCTTTCTAAATTGATTTTGCAAGCAGGAACTCTACAATTGGCAGCTATTTCATTGTAGGGGATCAGTCTATTTTCTGGAAAAGACAACATGAAATGGAAAATGGCTGCGACCACCAACATGAACAGAAAAGTTAGTTTTTAATGACTGCTAACAATAGGAAATCCTGCCATTTTAGAAATAAATTGGGATTCCAAGCATAAATCGAAATTAAACATGCTATACATATTTTAAGCAATGTTTAACATATCTTTAAACTGCTGGACATACACAACTAGTGAAGAGTCATCATATAAAAGGTTTTCATTACCACAAATTAAACATCCAGTGGCAATAAGCCTATCGCTACTAAACAGTATTATATGGCCAAATTCTTTATAGATCAGAGTAGGCAGTTTGGCAAAAAATGTGGTAGAAGCACTAGTAGACATCAAAACCATGTATCACACTTTTTCATTAGGATTGATTCTTGGTTTCCTGATCAAGATATAGTAGTGACAAGGATAAAAAAAAACCTTCAGTCCTATGTATATAATAATCTATCTTAAACAGAGTTGTGCAGCAGGAGCTTAAGAGGCTGGAAAAATTTTCTCAACAGAGAAAATACAAAATCCTGCATTTGAGGAGGAATAACTCCATGTACCAGTACATGCTGCAGGCTAGTCAGAAAGCAGCTTTGCATAGCCAGACCTACGAGTACTGATAGGCAACAAAACTGAACACACGCCAGCAACATGCCTTTGCAGCAAAGGCTGCTGACAGCATTCTGAGCTGCATGAGGAAGAGCTCTGCTAGCAAACTGAGGAAGGTGATCCTTCTCCTCTACTCAGCAGTGCTTAGATCACATCTGAGTGCTGGAACCTGTTCTAGTCTCCCCAGTACAACAGAAAGGTGGACCTCCTGCAGCAAGTCCAGCAAATGTCAACTAGGAAGATCCTTCATGACCTTGAAGATTCTGTGATTTTACAAAAAACTGCCAAGGTAGCAGAAGGACTGCATAGCGAATTTGTAATTTATCACTTTCAAAACTCAGTCATCTGAATGCAGACAATGAGAGTTAACAACACATTAAGAAAAACTTTCAAAATATCATTTTAACTCTAATTTAGACTTCCAATTTTTCATGACTATGGAAAGCTCACAACAAAATCATTGTTGTCTCCATGAAGAAGTGGACAGGTTAGTTAACTTGCTACAGTCTGAAGTGTGCCACTTGGTTTTGGCTCTCTCTCAAGAATTGGTGAGGCACTGGAATGGGGTTGCTTACAGAAGTTGTGAATGCTTCATCCCTGGCAGCATTCAAGGCCAGGTTGAACAGAGCCTTGTGTGACATGGTTTAGTGTGAGTTGTCCCTGCCCATGGCAGGAGGTTTGGAACCTGATGATCTTCAGGTCCTTTCCAACCCTGACTATTCTATGATTCCACCCAGCAAAAAAGCATTGCTACACTTACACATTTTTTCAAAATGTGCTTTACATTACTGAATCTATAAGAAGCTTTATTCTAAGCTGTCCAGATTTCGTATCACCTCTGCTGTTCAAAACAAGCAACTTCTCTTTAAGTCAGGCTGCAACCACCTTGTTGTTAAGAAGATTCATTTCCTCATCTGCTGCATGGTCATTTATGTGCAAACTGATAAATGAAGTTGCTTTACTTTACTCTTCTGGCTACTTTCTATTTTAAATATACTGATTAAGAGACATTTTCCATCTCTACAAGCCGAAGCTTTTATATTGTGAACAAAGTGAAAATACGTGATTACCATTTCGCCATCGTAAGTTAAGCATTCCTGGAAGACACGATCCAAAAATATGTTGGTCAGAGTCCCTGTTCCATACCGGGACAGCTCTTCTTTGCTGAGCATACCATTGTGATCTTTATCAAGGTTTAAGTACTGGCCTAGGAAGGAGACAGAGAGGGCAAAACATAATGTACCTCTGTCAGCAAAGAAATGTTTCCCCAGAGGAGGAAAATTTAACACTTATTTAATCATCATAAAGTTAATGCAGTTAAGTGGGAATATGCTAGAACCACAATCATATTCACAGAGCATCACAAATGAACACGGAACATGAGATTAAAGAAAGTGGGAATCTCATAACAAGCTAATAATTCTAAGGTAATGGCTCAAAAGTAAAGGTTGTGTGTATAAAGAAAGGACCTGAAGGATAAGACCAGTTTATTTTAAACAGACCCACTGTAAGCATGAAAAAAGAGCATACAAAAGCGTGAAGAGAACAGTCAAAAGAGAAGGTTACAGAGGAACCTTGTACCCTGTGCAACGAGCACAAAATGACAGAGGATAAAACCATGGTAAAGAGCAACAGTAAAAACATAAAAGTCAGGAAGACATACTGAAAAGATGGCTACAGGAGTTGAAAAGACAAGTTATAAGGATTTAGAGACAAAAACAGAGGAAAAGTAACACCAAGAATGTGACAAAATCACACAGGGCAGAGAGGAGATGGGGCAAAAAAAAAAGGTTTACAAATAAAGAAACCTACCATAAACTCTTAATGCAGATGGAGCAGAAAACCAGTTTGTCTCCTGACTTTCTTTAGAAAGTTCTTCATCCCTTAACTAAGAGAAACATGAAGTTAGAATTCAGAAAGATTAAATTAAAATACAATAGTGTATGCTGAGAGATGTTTACCTCTAGCAAGTCATCCAGAAAGCTGCAAGCTAAAATATCCTGTATCTTTATCTTCCCTGCAGCAAGAAAAGAAAACCACATTTTAACAGTCACCCAGACAATATATCCAATTTGACTGTTCTCATTTAGGTGGTTCCACTTATGAAAGAAGTACCATGAGCAGGAAAAAAGTTAACCTTTTTAAAAAAGGCAAAATTAAACAAAACCAACTTCTAACATCAATGATAAAGCTGTAATTTAAGAGACAAAATAAAAACAGCTTTTAAAATGAATGAATAAAACTAGCATGATATTACTAGGAGGAATTATCCTGAAGCCTAAAAAGCAGAAAGCTAGATTCAACATCAACTCAAAAAGTAAAATAAAAAATGCAAAGAAATCATGCTTAAAACATTTATTGGAATAATAGTCTCTTAGGTGATGTGATATTTTTACTTGTTCAGAAGCAGCAGATGGATACAAAGCTAAGGTGGCAGAATGCACTTCTGCTGGTGTAGCTTTGACTGGCATACAGATGCTGTGGAAACAGCTGTGCAAAATAATGGCATTGTAACTTCACACACACCTTCTCTAAGTGTTTGTAATTACCTCCACTGGAGTCTACTGCCCACACAACTGACATTGTTGAGTGGCACAGCTAGAGCTTGAAAACACATGCAGTTTGTGACTTCAATCAAGGGCCTATGAAAAAGTAAGCTGTTGTCCAAGGGAGCTACAGCTGTAATAAGGATTAGCAGCCATAGCTGCAAACCTTTTGTAATGAGTTTACATGGTGCACACAAATTTAATAACAGGAGAAGCACAGCACAATAAGCATTTCGACAGCTCTGGGGATGTTCTGCCAAGAAGTTCTGTTGTTAGCTGCTGTGCTTTCTATTGAACCTAAACACTTAGAATTAGCTACCACTAATGATGCATTTTAATGAAACAGTATCTTCTTTGTAATTTTCTGCGACTTAATTCTATAGTATTATGACTGATGGTTATATCATAGAAATTCGTTAGCTATAGAAGTAGATTACTGGACCCACATAAAGACTCATGGTCTTCAACAGGGATTAATCTTCAAACACAAGATTGCTCAAAAAAAAAAAAAGAACCCCCCCCAAAAAAAAAAACCAAAGCAAAACTAAAAAAAACAAATAAAAAAAAAAACAAACACACAAAAAAAAAAACAAAAAAAAACAAAACACTACAAAACCAACTACATTCTACGTTGAAAGCACAAGTGGCCTCAGTGGAGACACTTTAAAAGTGAAAACAGTCCCACATATTGAGCATCTGAAAACATGGACCTACCTGTTCTGAGAGGATCCAGAAAGAAGAAAAACTTTCTTACTGCTGTGCAAACATAGAAGGAGTAAAACGATTTTTCTAAACCATCCAACTGTGGCAAAGTAGGGATGAGTTCCAGAATGTAGTTTTCTAAATCCTGCAAAATTAAGAAAGAAAATGAAACAAGCTTTAAACACTACTATCACTGCATGTTTGCTATACTCCACCCTGGCTTTCAAATATGTTTTGTTAAAAACACAATCCTGAAATGATACAGAAAGGCACATGAAAGCAGGCAAAAAAGCCTGTCGCATACATGCATGTGTGATGGCATGACTGAAACAGTCCACAAAAAAAAAAAAAAAACGAACGTTAACAAACGAGATATGTACATAAAACATAGAATCATAGAATAGTTAGGGTTGGAACGGGCCTTAAGATTATCTAGTTCCAGCCCCCCTGCCATGGGCAGGGACACCACCCACTAAACCGGGTCATCCAAGGCTATGTCCAACTGGGCCTTGAACACCACCAGCGATGCAGCATTCACAAATTCCCTGGGAAACCCATTCCAGTGCCTCACCACCCTTACAGTAAAGAATTTCTTCCTCGGATCCAATCTAAACCTCCCCTGCTTAAGTTTGAACCCGTTATCCCTTGTCCTCTCAGTACAGTCCCTCAGGAAGAGACCCTCCCCAGCATCCCTACAGGCCCCCTTCAGATACTGGAAGGCTGCTATGAGGTCTCCACAACTGTACCTTTTTCAAATAGCAATGCATGAGCTCTAATTGGATTATCCTATTGCAGTATATTCTTCAACAGACCTTTATTAGTGGTAACTAAAACTCATATTTACTTTGTAATATCAACTCCCATTCAAACAGAATAGTTTATTGAGGCCCACTCTAGCCATCCCTGCCTTTTTGTGATTTCTGCTCTCTTACTAAATCTAGTAAAATGCTAATGACATAAACCGTTGATAGATACAATCTCTTTTTCAAATAATTACCCATATGATAAAAAGACTAGCAGCACTCTAGACACCAAATCTCCAGAATACAGAGACTGCTGTCTAAACAAATGTGCTCCCCCCAATCTAAATTTTGATATAAGCTTTTATGACATAACACTGGAAGAAAATTGGAACCTTTTGATGCTCTGTCGTTTAGTACACACAGACATTAAGTTACTCAAGAATTTACTTACTGATTCTCTGAGGTAACCCTGTCCTGCCACATCATATAAACTGAGACCTATTCTTGTCTGATGAAGCCACACTGAAAAACAGAAAACAGAATTTTAATACAAGAAATCTAGGGGGTTTCTGAGGCTACAACAAAATCTGAAGTTATTCTAAAGACCACAGGGCACTGTTGGATGTTAAGTACCTCTGTGGTTCCCATTTTTCTGAGATTCAAATGAAGCCATGGTATGTACCAGTCTTGATTAGAAACGCCATTTCAGTAAGAGTCACTGGTGATATGTAGTACACTGCGGCCAAAACTGTCTTATAACAACTAGGTGTGAGAAATGGCTGAGCAAACACATTTTATCCGATACACGGAATCATGTGGATTAATTTGCTCTTCCTGACCTAGAGATATATGAAGCAATTTATTTTCACTGCATTAAAAACAGCTGTACAATGTCATATACAGAATGCTTGTCAAATTGCTACAGCCCTTGTGCAGCATGAGGCACTGCAGCTACTGAAAGGTCCTGCCCTCGCTTCCAAGTCACAACAGGAGAATTAGAATAGCGCAAGTATCTAATTTCGCAATAAGAAGGCACACTAACCAAGCAAACTACAGGACAATGTGCTTGAGGCCACTGTTAAAGTACAGTAATAGAGATGGAGTACAGAATAGGTATAAAAAACACTCATAAAAACTATACATACACCCCATGTTAAATTTAATTTTCATTTTATGAAGAAACAGTTTAAAAGCTCCTCTTATGAAATATGAGCTGCCTTTTACACCAACATTCATCTGTTCAAGATAAGCGTTTGTCAGGGTGGACTAAGGATCACTTAGAGATGACAGAGGTTATACAGTGAGGCTGTTTCTTTGCTGGCTGAAACTTAAAGGTAAGTGATGCACCCTGAAGTGATTCAAGACACTTTTACTAGGCTTGACTTATTTGGAAAATGTCAACAGCCTTGACCCTTTCCTCTTGAAGGGGAAGCTTTACTGGAGAAGAAATCCTTCACCATTATTCAATTATTAGCTACTATTTTTCTCATTCCCTCCCAAAAGGACAGTGCAGATTGTTATGAAGGGGTAAGAAACGTTGTAATCCATGGACTGTACAAAACCCTCCAGCTGGAGGCAGGAAGGCGAAAGGCAGAATGCTACATGTTCAGCATAACTACGATTCTTCTTACTTAGCTATTCCTAAAACTTTAACAAGAATATTAAAAAAAAAATATATAAAACCCCCTAAGTTTATTAATGAGTTAAGCTGGTTAGAGAATACCATCACAGACCCAAGGCACAGCTGTTTAAAATGCTTTAAGTTCAGGTTCATAGGGTCTTTTCTCTCCTGCAGCATGTTCCGGAGGCTGACCTATCTAGTCCATGAGCTTCACCAAAACAGGTGAAACGGGGACTGCGTTGCCCCCACTTGGAACAGCTTAAGCTGCTGCAGAGTAATTCCCTTCTTCATCTGATATTTCCCTCTCTTTTCAGTGCCAGCTGAAGGACACAGCAGTAAATACAGATAGAAACCACAAATTCGAATCAACTAATTCCAATCCAATCCATTAATCCCAAGTATTAACTAAAAATTCCTACAGGAATTTAAGTCTTTTCTTCCTTTAATACCTGGCCTGGTCTTTAGCCTTCATAAGGAACACTGTACAGCAGACAATAGAAATTATCTCTGCTACTGCACAGACACGCCACAGAGCTGACTTTATTAGGCAATGTCAACGCTGTAAGCTAGAAAAAAATAGGATCCTTAAAAAACTGACCCAAGAGAGACTTGTAAACAAACAATGAAACGGGACTTCATGGTGGCCAGAGTCTGAAAATAAAATCTGATCAAGATGGGACATGCCACAAGACTTCCTGCTTCTAAATTGGATGCTGGTTGGTTGTTGGCCATTTAGAAGAAAGGCATCATCACAAATACACAAGACTTAAAACTTCTGGGTGAAACAAATGAAGAACTCTGAAAGAATCTTGGTTGTTTCCATCTGAATAGGCCTTTTCGAAATGCATACCATTTTCATAGACTTCTTCACGAATCTCCCATCCTGCAGCTTTTGAGTTTACTGTTTATTGCAAACGGTCCTACTACTCCTTTCTTGTATACTCTGTGTGTCAACTCACTACGTTTCATGCTCAACACATCTCTTATCTTTTGCATCATAAGATTTTTAAGTTAAACAAGCTGAGCTACTCTGGGGAAAGGTGCCATTCTCCCCTCCTGAAGGCCCTCTATGAGACCTAAGAACACAGTAGCCAGGCGAAAAGGCAATGAAGCAGCCTTACTTCCTGCTTGATAGTCTTATCTTTTTAAATATGATCCAATACAGATTTTTTTCTTTTTTTAAAAAAAGCAATAAAACTGCATTTTTCACCCAAGTGGTTATTTGTAATAAAAATATAGTTGATAATACTTGTTACAATATGAGTCTATAGTGACAAGTACAGCTAGAAAACATAGATAACACCACTGTATAGACAGGAAAAAAGTAAACAAAGCTATTTGCAGGACAATCTGATCACAGTGGTTAGGACCATACTCTCCATATAAGTTTAGTTTTTTGCTCTTCACAGTACTGCCTGAATAAAGAAAATCATAATGACAATGTATTTAACAAAGAAATCAAAGATGTATCTGGCTGAGAAGTGGATTTTTAGAGATGGGTGAACTCCCACTACCTAGTAACCAGTGAAAAATCCCAAGCCTCTAGGATAACAGCATTAGCAATCAAAGGCTAGATTTCACTGCTGTTGAAGAGAACAGCAAGTAATTAATAAAGATAAAATTAGCCTTGAAAATAAAACAACTTCTCATTAAGACAGAAAAAGCATCAACTAACCTTTTCGCATGACATAATTGAAAAACTGCATGATAGATATTCTCCCGTAAGGATCATTATGGAGTAATTTAGCAAAGACCTTAGCTGTGAAGAACTGCCTGTAAAACATAAACACAAAGCTGCTTCTATGCATCTGTCGTGGTTTAAAGCTCAAGCCACACAGTTTTTCTCACTCACTTACTTCCCCCTCTTTCTTCCACCAGCTCCTGGAGGGATGGGAAGCAGAATCGAAAGAACGCAACTCCCACAGGTTAAGATAAGAACAGTTTAGTAACTGAAGTATAACACAAATCACTACTGCTACCACCAGTAATAATAATGACAAGGCAAATACAAGGAAAGAATACAACAGCGCAGCAACTAATTTCCACCCAGCCCAACCAAGCACTGCACCCTCCTCACCTGATACCAAGCCCAACCATGCAGTGCACCCCCACCCTTCTGGGTCTCTCCTCTCTGTTTTTACATCCTGGGCATGACATCCTGTGGCAAGGAATACTTCTTTGGTCAGTTTGGGTCAGGTGCCCTATCTCTGCTTCCTCCCAGCTTCCCCTCCCCCCTGGCAGAGCATGAGGCTCAGAAAGTCCTTGGCCAGCCTAAACATTCTAAGCCATAACTATAAACACTGGTGTTATCAGTGGTGTTTCCAAGCAGAAAATCAAAAACCCAGCACTGTACCAGCTACTAAGGAGGAAAAAAATGACTGCTGCTGCTGAACCCATGACAGCATTCAATTACACTGCACTGACAGATCCAGTTACAGTATCCAAAAACTTACACTTTAAAACATTATTTTAATGATATAGAATGTGTTCTGTGCATTCAAAAAGGTTAATTTGCTACACTACAACCATCAATTGGGATCCTACCAAGTAACTATAGCAAACTAGATAAAAAGCAGCTGCTTTTGCTGTTCATGAGACTTCAGTGACCTGGGGGTTTCAAGAGCTTTCATTCAATTTATTTTCTCTTTATTACAATATATTTAGTAGCTTACATTCTTCTACAACAATATGCACATAGAAATGACTGCCAGTACTGACAACTAATCTGCCTACAACTCAATTACAAAGCTATGGGCACAACAGCAATCTCCAATAGGAGCAAAAAGAAGAAACATTCAATATATGCTGCACACAGAACATCTAGCAGAACATTTTCCATTATTAGCTATTAGGGAAGGTTGGACAATATCACTGGGGATATGATTTCCTCTTCACATACAAACTGTGCTGTTTACTGGCCACTAACATCATAAAAAACACTCATGCTGGCAAGAATTTCTTTAAAAAGATGAAGTACCCTCTTGCAGACATCTCCATCAAAAGTTCCCTCAGAGATATTGGGCAATACACCTCTACAAGGATGCAAAGCAACTAGCTCATCAATAACTACATGGGCATGATTTTATCTTGCCATTAAACTGTTTCCATTTACTTTAGCAACTGCAAGTTACAGCAGCACTTAGGTTGAGCCAAAGTAAGCGCATGCAAGAGAAGAAAGCCTTACTTGCATTTAGGTCCAGCTTTTTCACCAACTTTCAAAAAGTTCTCATAGTTGATCATTGCTTCTTCCCCGATCATCGGTGGTGTCTGATGTTTGTCCAATAGAAACCACAGATTCTTAAAAGACATTAATATTTGGTTAAGAAGATACTTCTCTAGAGATGTCAGTGTGCTTAAGAGAGAGCACCAAAGAAATGCAGCAAAAAAGTGGTTTTGCTGCAAGGTTACCTCTTAATACACATCATCAGTTCCACCAGAAAAGCAAGGAAGCGGTATTTCCACTGCTCTAAACTGGCGTTAAAACACACACACTCTCTCTCTTACTCGCATCCCTTTTGTTTTTGCACTGCAGTAAATTCAATCATCGTTGTAGTCTCTCTCAGGGGTATGTAAACAGAACCTATTTCTTCTTCTGAGCATAGTAGGGAAATCGTTGGAATGTTCTGGAAAACCAGAAGCCATTGACTCAGTCCTCATATATATTACAACAAGGAAGCTTTACACTAACATTACCAGTCCAATACTATGTTAAGCCCTTCATCTTTAGCTAGTAGTTCACAATCAGCCAACGTGCCCAAATAGAAAGCACCTCACTACAAGATTCTGTGAAGACAGGAGATAACAAAACTCTGCAGAAAGAACAAGTCTCATCATAAGCTATTTTGAGACATACAGAAAACATTTTCTTACCTGCAGCTCTTCATTATCCAGCAGCTCTCTGCTTTTTCTTTGCAGGAAGACTGCTCGAGATTCTTCTCTTAATTTCTGAAGCAAAATTTCATCTTCAGCTGGCAGCTAGAAACATTGTGGTGCTTTAGTTTTCTGTCCAGTGGTACCATTAAAAACCTACACATTTAGCAAGTACTCCTCAGTAGTCCTGGTTCACACACTTCAATGAAGCTCTTTACTTGACAAAAAATAACAACCTATCTACCAGAATGCTGTACAGCACCTGCTTCTTCTACAGGGACATCACTTGCATACTGTCTTAAACTATTTCAATACTGGAATATTTATTTAAAGCATGACATCTTTAACTTGAGACACAAAGAACTCCCCCATACCTGATAATGCACTCATTAAGCACTTTCCCACATTAGCAAGATAGGAGGGCTCATACATAAAAGACATTTATTACTGTGCTTTTACTCAGGAGAGTGCAGTACCTTCTACTTCGTTGTATGATTGACTCTCAAGAGTAAGTACCTACTATACTTGCTTTAACCAACAAAACAGATGGAAGAACACTTGGTATAAAAGTTCTGGCGATGTTCACACGCAAAACTGTACAGCACTACCAGAATTTGGATGATTGCATATGTATTTATCAGCTGAAACTCAGGTAATTAAGAACTTAATTGGCAGAAACTCATAATTCTAAGGAATACAGGACCACTTGAGGTTTGACAGCGACTGAGGGGTCAAGCCAACAAGTGTCAGGAATATAAGGATGTTGGAACTTGTGCTCCCATGTTCTCCCATCCTAATCTGATTCATCTCAGACATAAATTGTCAGACCAAGCATTTCTGCTGGATTATGCAGGCAACAAACATAACTTTAGTCTGCAAGACCAATGGCTGAATATTTTTATGAAACAGCATCCCATTGTGCCTAAACAGAATGAGGAAGATATGTATTTATAATGCTGGTACGTCAAAATTCAGTTAAAGTAGCAAGTTCCTCTGACGAAGAAGGAGGATTTCCTGTCTTTTGTAAGCAGCCAAGTTTACAGTCTGATTAGCAAACTATTTTATAGCTTCTAATGAGATGCTTAGTAATTATTTGAAACTGCTGAAATCCATATCTGTACAAAACAAAAAGCTATGCTTAGCAATCCACATAATTCAGATTTCAATCTACTTAAGCTTCTGAAGCTGAAGTGTCTCTTTGAGTAAGCATAACTGTCCTTATAACACAAAACAGCCTCTTTTGGTAGTTTATCTGGATGCCTCACTTACCCTGTAGTAAAACCGTGGTATGTTCACATATGATGCATTGCCACTTTTTCTCTCTCCTTTCCATTCCATGTAATATTTTGTGAACAATTCCATTTCTTCATCTTTTAGCTCTTGTTCACTTTTTTTGGCTGATAAATACAGAAAAGAATATGTGCTGTACTCCAGAGCTTCAATGTAACAAGAAGCTTGAAAAAAGAGTTTATGTTGATGCTGGTGCAGCTATGCTGTTTAATAATGCAAATAATGAATGGAGCACAGGCCTATTATGTAAATTATATAGTAGATACAGTGAATGTGTCACATTTATACTGTATTTGAGTATCTACAGAACACCTCTTTCAGCAGCGACATAGTGCTACCCAATGCTCTTGTAGGGTGACTACAGCAGGCACACAATTATGACTGACAAAGCAGCAGTACTGTTGCAGAGCAGCACTGTTTGCAATACTGCTTAATGCAGGCAGCAGCACAAACTCCACTTTTCGCTCTGTTACACCAGGGATATCATTGCACGTTTGCACAAGCTCTCTGAGGGCTCACAAACGAAGAGCCACCAGCCACACTGTCACAGGGACACACGCTATAGCCCAGCCGGCCTTCACAGCGCCGGCCTCCACACGGCCCCTCAGCCGCCCCTGCTGTCACTAGCTCCTAACATAAAGGGGTTTCTTTCTCCGGAGGAGTCCAGGCGTGCCTGAGCCCGGCGGCAGCCTGCTTACGGGGAACTAAAGCATCATGGATACATACACCTGCGCTCGCTCCACCAGTCCGCCAGCCTTGACCCCTCAACCCCTCCTCACTGCGGGCATCGCCGACAGCGCTCTCTCGCTCACCCCTGCCTCTTCCCTTCCTCTCTCCGTCCCTTCCCGCCCGCCTCCCTCCTCCCCCAACGCCCCGGGGCACTCACGGCCGCAGCGGGCGGCCAGCCGGCTCCTCAGGCTCCGCTGCCAGTCCATGCCCGCCGCGCAGCCGCCGCTCTCCAGCGGCCCCGCACCTACCGCTGGGAGAGCCGTACCCACAACCAATATGGCGGAACGACCCCATCCGCCCTGACGGGGCGCGCGAGATCACGTGGCACCGAGTCCAGCGAGGCGCTATTAGCTTCAAGCCAGGGGCGGGCTTCGTGGCGCTTCCGGGCTGGCGGGAAGTGAGCGGGCCGTTCATCTGGTGGCCGCCTCTGCAGTAAGCGCGTCTCCGCTGGCACCTCGTCGCGCTGAGGGGCCCATGGCCGCCGAGCACTGACCGAGGTAGGCCAGTCCCGGGGGAGTAAGGGCGCAGCCCGCGTCGAGATCGCGCTTTACACTCTGGCAGGGTAGAGTGGGGAGGGGGGAGGCTGCGCAGGTCTCGCCTCGCCGCTGTGCTCATTGGGAGTTGTAGTGTACGGGCCGCGCGGACATTGAGGGAGGGACGTGCACTGCCTCCTCATGAGCCTCGTGGGTCGCCTGCGCCGTTGCCGGCGAATCTGCCGCATTTGTGTTTATAGCCTAACACTTACGTGAGGTTTCGCCGTAATTACTGCTGGTGATGTCGCTCTTCCTCTTCGGGGGCGGTGTAACCAGGGATCCGCGACTGGGGAAAACGGTTCAGCCAATGTCTGTCACAGGCTGAAAGGCGTGAGGCAGCCAAGGCAGGGGTCCTGTGCCTGCGCTGCCTGAGGGATCAGGATTGGGATTCCTCACCTGAAGTTGTGAGGGTGTCTTGACCTTTGTGTCTGCTAGCATGCAAATGTAAACATGACAGGAGAGCACAGGACGCATTCTAATGTTGCCGTGTTATTTTTAGGAAACCTTCTGACTCGATGTGGATAAAGTCAGGCAGAAGAAGACCAGTGCTCTTTGCCTAGCTGCATCAGAGTTGCCTGCCTCTGTACTCAGTTTTGCTCTAGCCAACAAGCAGAGATGATAAGCTGCAAAATTGCAGAACATCTTATCTAGAAGAAAGATGCCCTGATTTTGGATGAATCTTCTCACAGTGTACGAGACCGATTTTTGTGCAAAAAGACTTTACCATTTTTTGTTTTCGTAACAGGCAGAAGGGACTGCAAGAACAAGCATTTTGGACCTGAAGCTTATACAGTGGGACAGCCCTTGGTCTTTTATAGTGGACATCCCCATGCAAATTGCATTTTCATTAGGTGCAGTGAGCTAATAGAGAATTTATTCTCGTGATGGCACTGTTTTCTCAAACCAGCCTGCATGGTTTTCAGGCTTTGCTATGGAAATGCCGTTTGTTCTGGCCTGTTTCAGGATGTCCACAACTGTTTGCTGTCTCTTTCAGCATCCCCAGTAGGGAAAAGTTTAATTGTTTCAGTTTTATGACATCTTCCAGTGCTGCATTACCAGTGGATCCCAAAGGAACTGATGTCACTCCTTCCAAGAAAAGGTCTGAAATTAACTATGAAGAAAAAGCATGGGATAAGGAGGCCGAAGAAATATCTGAAGGGAAACTCCACTCTTCTTCCTCTGTGAGAGCTCCAAAGAAACAGTTATCAAGTCATGCTTTGTTAAAGCATCAGTTTACCAATGTACAGCCTCCAGAAAAACCTTTGCAGGCTGAGGAATGGAACAGACTGAGGGAAAGCTTTCAATCACCTGAAGTATTTGAAGAAGTAATGCTTAACAGTATGGTCAAATGCAACAGCCCCATTGATGTGGCAAAGTCCTTGCTGACCCATGTAGCAAAGAGTAATGGTGACATTGAATATAAGTTATTGGTCAAGTATCTGGTATTGTGTGTCCAGCAGAGGCAAACTTCAGAAATTCTAGATGTGCATGATATAATGAAAAGCAGGTTTAAGGTACTTGAAAATGGAGCTTACAGCCTTATTATCAGGGGACTGAGTAATTCAGATCAGTGGAGGATGGCATTGACTATTTTGGAAGAAGTAAAAAAGATTATGATTCCCTCACGAATACACTATGAGTCCTGTATCAAAGCAGCCAGCCATCACCAAGAAATGAACCTTGCATTTGAACTTTACCATGAAATGCTGGCTAAGGATTTGGTCCCAACCTTGGATATTCTGCAGGCCTTTTTTGACTTCAGCAGGGGAATGAAAGGCGCTGAGTTACAAAAAGAGCTGTTTGGTATCCTTTTATATTTGAGAGAAAACCAGTTATACCCTCACAAAACATTTATGCAGAGTATAAAGCTATGGTTTGAAAGGTAAATAATGTTTCAACAGCAAGCTCTTGAAGATGGGTTTCAGCTCTAATAGAGCCCTCCTCTCCATTTGGTTATTGCTTCTCCATGACAGATACATTGTCATGAAAAGATGCATTTTATTTTTGTTTGTTTTTTTTTTTTATTTATTTTTGTTCCTAAATGAGTGTAAAAATGTAAAATTGTTATTGATTTCACTTTTTCTTCAAAGATTTTACCTGTTAAATGTTACTCCTTGGTATAGAAAGTAAGGTCATGGCTGTCCACAGTGTCTTTCTGGGGCTGGTACATAAGGAATATTGACACCTAAGAGGAGTTTTCCTATAATCTGTTGGAGCGTAGAGGTCGTAAGTTATTTGAAAATTAGATGGTTTCTTTCTTTAAAGGAAACAGGCAGCAAATTTAGCTTAGATTAAGTGAAGTTTAAATGTCAACTTTGTATAGAATAATAGAAGAGGAATAATCTTAACAGGAGACCCTTTGATTTAGCACAATACTTAGCAGGCCATGCAGTTTCTTTTTATAAGTAGTAATGGTCAGACTCCACAAATGACAGCTAGTAATGCTATGGATTTTTTTAACTCTTGGCTTTGGGTTATGTGAGCTACACAGCCATTTTACAAGTTAGTCTTCCTGGGTGGGAAATATGCCTGTGGAGTGCACTACCATTATTAGAATGGTTTGTACTGCTGTCTCCTAACTATTTTAATTCCTAGGAATAGCTAGTAAGCAGACAGGCCTCTATCAAGATGAGTAGAGAATAATTTGCCTGTAGGTGTGTGCTGCAAGCACAGGAAACTCAATATAATAAAAAAGGCCTTGACAAGGGGACTGCATGGGCAATGAGCACATTGAAAAGCTATATATTGCCCATATATAGTGGCAAGGAAGTCCTCCAAGCTGAAGTTAGAAAGTTAGACAAACTTGGGAACAACATAAACTGGGGAGGTTAGTGTTAGTTCTCTGCATGTTGTTAAATGTTGGTTCTTTATATAATATTTTTAGCCATTGCTCAATTATGTATGAAACTTTGTATGATTTATGTACAGAGTAGATGATCAATTGGTCTTTTATTTCTAGATGTTGACCAAAATAGGATTATTCTTTATCTGTAATTCAGGTATTGTTAAATAAGAATCTAATTATTTTATTTATCTTTCCCTCTGTATGCATTAGTATACCAGAAAGGAGGTGGAGAGGACATCTAACCAACATTAAAGAAAGGTAAACGCAAAGTTCTATTGAAAAGTGAGATGTTGTCTTGATTATTCTATCTTGAATTCTTTTTTTTATAAGTATAAAAAATGTCTTTCCTTATATAAAAGAAAGTGAATCCTTGAGAATATGAACCTTTGTATGTACATGGTATTCACAAACTCCAGTTTCCAGCTCATTCTTGTGCATTAAGTAAGACCCAACATGCGCATTTGGAAAGGAGTTATGCTAAGCAGGGCTACGACAGAAAAACACAGACAGAAATAAGAGCTGCCATTTTACTGGGTGGCTTATTTGTTTACTGTTTAGGAATTAAAGATTTTTGTGGTTGGCTTTAATATCCATTGTTTAACACAATATTCAACAGAGCATCTTTGATGTGCAAATGGATGGCTTGAAAACTAATGCTGTTCACACACTGCAGTTAATGGAAGGGTTCTCCCTTTCCACCTGATTTTCAGTGAAGACTTTTTTTTTTTTATGTTAGGTTTTCAAGGGGATAACTTGGATACTAATTTCTATTGCAGTAGTTTTGTTAATAACAGTATATTCCTATTTTAAATGTTCTGTTTGAAACCTAGTTCTGTGTTTTTGTAGCAGTTGGGCAACTATAAATGCAATAATTATAAGGATGTCTCCAATGGATTACGTTTTTTTTATGGTTGTTTAGAAAAATGTACTACACTGCATAATCTGAAGTAAAAGCAAATGCAGTCTGCTGCTTTTGAACAGAATAACTTACTGTCCTAAGAGTAGGGGGTGTTCACTGTAAAACAGATACTGACATTTTCTGGAAGATGAGGAATCTTTACTTAAAAGCTTATTAATGCAGCATGGTGCTGCTGACACCTGTGCGGTATCAGTGTAACTGACAAAGCTCAAAGATGCATACCCTTCCGTTTATGCATTCACAGACAGAACTGTAGCACTTCATTTTCTGTTCATAAATTTTTATGTCTCTCTGGCAACTCTTCTCCCTGAAACTGCCTTTGGTGTGAAAGGGAAAGTATTTGCAGGAATAAAATAATAAATAAAATCCCTGGTGATGTTCAAGGCCAGGTTGGACAGAGCCTTGGTGGCATGGTTTAGTGGGAGGTGTCCCTGCCCATGGCAAGGGGGTTGAACTAGATGATCTTAAGGTTCTTTCCAACCCTAACTATTTTATGATTCTATGTAGAGTGTGTGTTACTACACTGTATTACGATAAGTCACAACATTTTAGACAACCTTTTTCAGCCTTTAAACATTTAAAATTCTGAAGCTGATTATCTTGACTAAAGAGATAATCTTAATGTATGTAAACTCTGCTAGACTTTGACAGTTAAACTAACTTAGATCACCTCATATTTTGTCATGGATTAAGAATCTGTGAACAAGGTGGTGACAAGGTGCAATATGATAGTTATTTTGTGGTAATTATATGAACACTTTTTGTTTTGAAATAGGTTTTAGTTAGTCTACTTGCATGAGTGTTTGAATAAAATCAAAATAGTTTCCAGAAAAAAAGAATATCAGAATTTTGTTGTGTTTAAGACAGAAATGATCCTTAGGATTTAAGAAAGAAAAAAAAAAAGTTTGTTGGTTTTGTTGGGGTTTGTTTTGGCCCTAATCATATAGATTGAAGCCCTTAAGGTATCTCTGAAACTCATGTGATTGTTACTAGACTCATCTCTGCAGCCAGCATAACTGACCTCCTAAAACATGAGTCTTGAGTTACAAAATCCAGAAGAACTGTTTTTTCCTAAGTTGAATTTGACAATTTAATAGGCTTATTCATAGTTTATTCTGATTTTGTATAAATGCTGGCAGTTGTAGCTAAGATGCTCATATTAAGGACATCATCTTCCTCTATCACTGAGCTTATAGTTTCTTTGACCTGTGACAGTCAGAAGCTTGAACATCCTGCAGACAAACCTTGACGTTTGCTGACCATTTTTCTTTAAGACTTACAAAAGCTGTACGTTTCCAAGGTCAGCTATAGAAAGCTACAGCTCAAGTTTTTTGAATTGCATTCAAATTACTGTAGTGTATCAGACTTTATGCTTGATATGTAGGTGTCATATTTCAAATCTATCTCAATAAAGTAGACCCTCAAAATGTAATTAAAAGGTCAACTAGCTGTAAGGATAGGTGTTTATCCTATAGAGGTGAAAGCTGCCCTTGTGGGAATTTCTTGGCATGCAATTATGGAATGATTAAAGAGAAGTTATAAAAACTGCAAGTAATTTTAAAACTACAGTTGTGGAAAAGCAGCAGTTAGACAAAGGATCCAGTCTTGCAAGATGCTGAGTGCTTCCTGTGCCTGTTTTGCCTCTGCTCCCTTTGTGAATCCACACTGAGTATTCACAAGAAAAAACTTTCTTCAGAAGCTTTGGTTGTTGGTAGATGGCGGTGGGGAAATGATTTGTTGGGGTACGGGAAGGTTTGTCTTTTTTTAAGTAATCTGAAAGTGGTAGTTGCAGAAGAATCCAAATTAACTATCAGACAGGACCTGAAATATAGGCTTAATAATTTTGAAATTGCCTATTAGCAGCTTTTTAGGCCTTTTTTCTCTGTTGCCAAACTGTGGAGTTCCTTAATGCAATTAGATATATTTAATGGTAACTTTACACCTGTATGAGCAGCCTCATAATATAAGCAATGAGACTTACATGTCTTATTGCTTATATTAATATGTAGGCTAAGCCTGCAGTGGCCATAGTGGCTTCACCAACTGTGGCAGTGACCGTCCCTTGTTGGGATTCCATGTATAACATTTTTGATTCAGTAAGTGCTCTGTCAATATTGCAAGTAATACAGTCTTGTCTTATTGTATGTGCATTAATGTATACTAGACGTAAGTTGTTGGGAGAATTTAACATTTCCGGTTGCCATGGGTTTAGAAAATGACAATGACTTAGCATCAGCATCTCTAGGATATCTCTCTGGAGGCAGCCAGAGGAGAATAATTTGTTCTGTTTTTAACACTTAGAACTGAATAGTAGGATTTGAGCTTTAAAATTGTGCTTTTGAAAATATGATATTTGGATGGATTTAGAGAAAAAATGGTTACTCCTTCAGTTCAAACTATGCCCCACTGAGTGAATATAGAGCAGAGCACGATAAAAAGCAAAAACGTGAAACATCAACAACATATCCTGCATATAAGAGAAGTTTTAGGTGGGAGCAAGTGGCAAAAAGTCATTGTTCATCAGCCAGAAAGAGACAAAGACCCATTCAGACTAAACGTTATTTTATTGCCTATTGGAGAAGCTATTAGATTCTCTTTATGTTGTTGGTACTGTGACTGGAGTGTCCAGTCTGACACTGAAGATGCAGGCTGGATCTCACGTGTAATATTCTTAGCAGAAGTGCTCAAGAAGATATGACTGACTATGAGTTTCCTTAGTGTATGTCAGTGTCCTATCTGGCCATTTCTTTTCATGCAGGTATTAAGGAATTAAGCTTGGAAAAATTTCTTGGTTTAACTCACAGAGCACGATAAAAAGCAAAATCGTGAAACA